>ML863516.1:23051-35620 GCA_009831015.1 Picea engelmannii | reverse complement strand
AGAACAAATAATGATTGAATATGTATATACACCATAATATAATTTGAATAGAAAAGAATACTTCGTTTCTATTCAAAAAGTTATAATAAAATTTAAGAACGGGTCTTCTTAATACTCACAATATGTTGAAGAAATATGTAACTTTTAAAGATACATTTTGTAGTTTGTGATAGTAGTTGTTGTACTAAATTATCACAATCGTAGACATATTCAAGAATATTTTAGGATCATGAAAATAACATCAAGAAAGAAATCACATACACTGAAACATAGAAGTTTGAATCTCCAAAATTGCATAATTTTATTAAAGATTTCAATGCGGGCCCAAATAGCTCCTTTTACTTTGAGTTCTCATTAACCTTTATACAAACCAGGTCGAAACCAAAATGGTTATTCGATCCATTTTCTTAGGCTATTTGAGTACAACAAAATCTTTGACTCCTAGAAAATAGGATAGTTGGAGGAGACAAATACTATATTTTTTCATCTGCATTTGGTGAGTCATTCCATCAACAGTTGGAGAAGAAGGTTCCAAGTCTCATCAAAGAGATAACTAAATGACTTCATGTTCCTAAATGTGATATCCAACTCTGTGTATTTTTCATATGTAGGAGGATTTGAAAATAAGCTTTTTATTTGCCAAAGAAGGTAGAAATCATCTATCAATATGTCTACAATGGTCTTTCCTCTAGTATCAGCCATGCATTGAAATTTATCCTCTTTTCCTCTGACAATGAACAAGCATTTTCTGTAATTCTCATATGATAAAAGCTTCCTTTTTTTATCCCAAGCCGGAGATAACCCCATCTTCACTAAATTCTCAAATTTATTTGTGAAAGATTCAACATTTCTCTTCACCAGTATGCATTTGTTTTGAGCTTGTTGTATAAGATTCCCATTTGCAAAAATCCTTTCAATTTCCATAACCATTGTAGTTTTGTCTTTGATACCTTTGTTTGCCAATGTTTCTCTGGAATTGGAATTCAGGAACTTAATAATTTGAGTAGCAACCTGAGGTCTAGTTCCTAATTCATGGAATGATTTCTGGATGGTGTCATATGCTTCCTTTGTTAACAAAATCACATCATCTATTATCTTGAAGTAATCCCAAAGCTTGCCAACTTCGTTGATGATTTCATCCCAAATGATATGTCTGGCTCCTATCAGATAAGGTCTTCTTGATAATTTGTTCTTCATTTTCTCTATATCGGTTAACAACTTAGCATTCATTTTATATATTCTTCAATAACTTTATCTTTGTCCTTGATTTCTTCATTTTGTGTTGAAATTGTTTTCTTCAGATTATCAATTTCAAATTATTTGAGATTTAAATATACTAATGCTTTTGACAATCCTGTTGTTGGATCTGATGATTTTGTTGACATACAAGTCAATGCTCTTCCATCTGAATATCAATGCTCTTCCAAGAAGACCCTCCTTTCATAGCTTCAATTTGTTTGACATACAAGTCAATGCTCTTCCATCTGAATCATTTTCTTTAAAAGTTGTTCTTTTTCTTCTTGGACTGCCTATAGTTTTGGGGTCCGTACATGATCAATTCCTGGGATATTAAGCCTTTCCTTCAATACCTGGATTTTTGTATCTTTTATTTTTATTAGTTCTTGTACAGATGCTTCATCTCTTGGATTAGCTCATAGGTCCATTACCGATTGTTCCAACTCTTATACTCTTATTTGTCTGGTTTTATTGGCCAATTTCTCATTTTTGAGTTGGGTTTTGAGTTTCTCTTTTATGATTTGAAGCTTTTTTATTCCAAGATTTTTTATCATGACATCTCTATTTAACATTTATGTAGTTTGTATATGCAAGTCACATTTATTCGGTGGATGAACTACATTAAGATCAATAGAAATGTGTGTCACCTTCTTCTGATCCTTTGGCTCCATAACTGTTATGTTCAATATCCCTTTCTCATAATCCACATTTGATATCATATTGGTCTAAGATACATCATGGTCGAAGATTTTAGGAATAATATTATTTTTAATATTTGCACATGTTTTCCTAATTTCTATGAAATGATGTACATGGTCAATCTACTTTGCTTGATCGGTATTCCCTGATTTTGTTTCACTTTGATTCTTTATACTTGTAGGCTTCTTTGATGATGCTACTTCTACAATCACAACAGGGCCTTTATTCATTGGTATTATTTCTTCATGTAACTCTGTATCTTCTTCTTCTTCAAGTGCCTCCAATTTCTGTCTTTTGGTTGATCATTCTTCCTCTGTCCCTGAATCCTTTGAATTTGATTCTGCAATCTTTCTTTTATATGTCTTCTCAAATTGTTGAGAGGTTTGTGTGACTAGAGAATTCAAAGGTTGCTCTGGAACCTTATTGTGAATTTGCAAAATATTTTTTACCTCCTCCCAGCAATCTTGGTTGGCCAACAACTCTACATGTGTTTTTTGTTGATGTTGATAAGGAGTTTGTCCATGAGATTCTTTTTTAGGAAATCACTTAATGCAAATCATACTTCTATGGCTCTCCTTGTGGAAATCCCATAGCTGAAAGAAGTTTTTTTGTCACCTACAATGCTAATCTGGTATTGGCAATAAAAGGCCCTACTTCTTTATTTAATTTAAAACTAGCCTTGTATTTCCCTGATACAAAATGAATATCATCATAATTCAGTGTTTATCTAATGAACACTTGATCCAAATGGATCCAAAAAGGTCAAAAATTCAAAGTTCTCGGATTCAGACGAAACTAGCACCATCACGTCGCACTCATCATGTTGATTTCATCGATATATTCTTTTTCGAAAACGGGCTTCGTATGGAGAAGATATCGTATTCTGAAGTTTTTCCCTAACAAGAAAAAAAGTCAAAGTCAAAGTCAACAGTCTGTATTGCTGACATCATTAGTACGTTAGCATGACATGGAAGATTATGTCATGATGATGTCAGCATGATGACATGGAAGCCCCAGGGGATGAGACGTGTCAGGCGGATTTGGTGTTTTCGGGTGTTGATGTGGCAGGTGATTGGACTGTATGGACTGACACCTAATAGTCTGTATGATGATGTGGCCTAGTGACAGTTCAACACATGGTAGTACGGATGATAGGATGGCATGACAAGGCAGTGACACATGGCAGTACAACTGTGACGTGGTCGACATGTGGTTGGCTCTTGGTTGGATGCGTGGCAGTATGGAAAGCTAATTGTACAGCTGACTGTGGAGTTCATTGGGTTGCACGATCCAGTCAAGGCGTGACATGTGGCCCAATCACAAGGCACCACGTGGCACACTGGATCGGGCTAATAAGGCTTGGGCCAAAATTTGTTGGACTCTGACGGTTTCGAACCTCCAACCTATCTACATGTCAATGACTTCACAAAAGGGGGTGCACTGATCAGACTACGGGTGGTTCTTGTTAACCATATGGACGTGGTTTTATTTAACGATACATTTTGGAAGTTTGAGGGGTTAGAGCCCGGTCGAAGGGGGGCTAGCCCGACCAACCAGGCCCTAGTCATATACCAGCCCACAAAACCAGGAGAAAAGCTCCGCACGCGGGGCCAGTTGGCCTGGCACTCAGCCACATGGACCATCCATATGACCAGGAGCATGGATAAAAGGGGTGCAGGCCCAATATTTGTGGAAATTTGTTTTTAAAACCTTATTATAAGGTTTTATCTATTAATTTTAGGACTTTTTGAGCCTTTTGGCCATATCTTGGTGGATATTGGCCCAAATTGAGTGCCACAAGAGGTGGTTTGTTGGGATTTGAGCCCTCTACCTCATGGCTATATAAACCAATCCTTTGTGTAATTTTAAGGAACCATCTTGGAGAAAATTGAAGAAGAATTAGTGAAGGCCAAGTTGTCTTATGCAGTGAAGCCATAAGAGTAGCTGATCTTTGGAGGCCATTTTCAGGAGTTCTACTCCACATTTTTCAGTGTTGAATGTTGCATCGGGTTCCTGAGACAGATAAGAATATAGTTGAGTCAATCATAGACATAAATGATGTAATTTTGATGCATATTATTAAGCATTGAATTTTAATAAAGAAACCCCCCCCACTGAAGACAAAGGCCCAAAGACGTAGGCAAATTGTGTTGAACTCCATTATCAACTTTTGGTGTTCTATTCTATTGATGGTTTACTTCTTTTTGTTGGTTGCAATTATCTCTTTGAATATTTGATTATTCATTCTTTAATTTTTTTTTACCACTCATATAGTTCACATGCATTGTCATAAAATATCTTGTTAAATCGAAATCAAGGTGTAAATTACTAAGCACCAATTTCATATCAAGAGGTATCAGAGAAGGTTGACTATATTGCAGGAATTGTGAATAAGCATGGGGAAAATCTTGAAGAGAGCTAGAATCTAGGAAATCGAGGAGATCAATTAACAGATTCAGTAAGAAAATACCGAGTTGAGAAGATTGGTACAAATCCTTGAAGAAGACAGGGAAAGGCTGCGAACATTGGTGTTAGCAATAGAAGAAAGACCAGTTGGAAGAAGTCCTTCTGTTAGGAGTTTGAGTCCTGTCAAGGATGATGGAATTCATCCATTCCATGGGAAATCAGATGAGGAGGATTCATATACTCCCGCTACTCTAGTTGAGGAGCAGTCACTAGGAGAGGCCATGGGCATATTTTCCTTGCTAGTGGAAAGTAATCAATATACTTCAGCTTCTCATGTAGCTAATCAAGAACTGGAGTCAAGCGATCAGGATATTGCCACTTTTGAAAATCATACCAAAGGAATTTGTATGAAGATGTTATCCAAGTTTGGCTACATGAAAGGACAAGGCCTTGGTAAGCATGGCCAAAGCAGAGCTAAGCATATCGAGGTGCAAGAACAACCACTCCATGAAGGATTGAGATACGCAGAAGAGTCTACTTATGAAAAAAATCCAGTGGTTTGTTGTACACATTGTCAGAAGTTCAGACACGATGTTGACATGATTGGGATCAGCATCCGGAATTGAAAACATCATGGATTCGAACTCGTAAAGGCAAGTAAGAAGCTCAAGCCAGCTGTGACGCAAACAATGAGTCGCAAAAGAAAGGTAAAATGGTCGAAAGGTATAAATATCCTTCACCTACCTTTAATGACGAACGTGCTAGGGTCATGGAACTTATAAAAAGAATAATTATATGTACATATTGCAACAGTCATAACCATTGTGTTGCAGTATGTTGAGAGCAAAAGGTATGCAGAAATAAGATCATGGCGACAAGGAGTACGCCAAGAAAGGATGATGCAACACTATAGGTCAAGAAGAATCTGCATGTGAATTCAGCACAGCCAAGACAAGAGTTGGGAAAATCCAACGGGGATTCAGCTCAATCCAGGAAAGGCTTCATTAAATCCGTCCCAACGCAAAATTATTGCTCACATTATCAAAGGAATGCTCATTATGAAGATAGTTATTGGAAGCTGCATCCAAAGTTGAGATGCTCCAAAAATATTGAAGTGTCAGAGCAGAAGAAGGATGTTGTAGAAGAGTAGAAGAACGACCATGAAACTCCATCAGTAGGAGATGGGTCATTTGCTTGGAACTTGGCATATTTTGTGCCACATATGTAAATATTTCATCGAGTCAATGTCTAGTCTACTTGATTTCATAAAAGTGATTTGATCCATGAAATCACTTACTGAGTCTAGTTAATGTTTTGTTGAGTCTAGACTCTTTATTGATTATTTTAGTCAATTGATGTAATGATGTAGTCAATTGATGTAATAACCTTTTGGAGGACCCAAAGGTCCCAGTGGAGAGGTGTGATCCAAATGGATCCAAAAAGGCCAAAAATTCAAAGTTCTCGGTTTTGTACGAAACCAACACCATCGCGTAGTGCTCGCCACGTTGATCCCTACAGTATATTATTTTTCGAAAATGGACTTCGTATGGCGAAGATATCGCGTTCTGAATTTTTTCCCAAACAGGAAAAAAAGTCAAAGTCAAAGTCAACAATCTGTGGCATATGACTTCAACATGCTGATGTGGCAGCACTAGGGGCTAACATGTGTCAAGCGGATTTGGCATTTTTGGTTGTTGATCTGGCAAGTGACTCGACTGTATAGACTGACACATGGTAGTCTGTACAATGACTTGGACCAATGACAGTTTGACACATGGTAGTACGGATGACAGGCTGGCATGATGTGATAGTACAGTTGTGACATGGCCAACAAGTGGTTGGCTCTAGGTTGGATGTGTGGCAGTACGAAAATTTGATTGTGTAGCTAACTGAGATGTACGAGCCAGCCAGGGCATGACATGTGCCCTAATCACAGGGTGCCACGTGGCACTCCGGATCAGGCCAATAAGGCCTGGGTCAAAATTTGTTGGACTTTGGCAGTTTCAAACTTCCGACCTATTTGCATGCCAACGACTTCACGAAAGGGGGTGCACCAATCGGGCTATGGGTGTTTCTTGTTAACCATATGGCCACAGTCTTATATAATGTTACATTGTGGAAGTTTGGGGGGTTAGAGCTCGGTCAGCAGGGGGCTAGCCCGACCGACTAGGCCTTGGTCGTACACCAGCCCAAAGAAACAAGCAATTGGCCTAGCACTTGGCCACATGGACCATCCATATGACCAAGAGCACAAAGAAAAGGGGCACGGGTCCAATATTTTTGGAAATTTGGTTTTTAAACCTTATTATAAGGTTTTTGTAATTAATCTTAGGCCTTTTTTAGCCTTTTTGGCCATATCTTGGTGGATATTGGCCCAAATTGAGTGCCACAAGAGGTGGGTTGTTGGGATTTGAGCCCTATACCTCATGGATATATAAACCAAGCCTTTGTGGAGTTTTAAGGAAGAATCTTGGAGCAAATTGAAGAAGAATTTGAGAAGGCCAAGTTGTCTTATGCAATTAAGCCAGAAGAGTAGCTGAGCTTTGGAGGCCATTTTCGAGAGTTCTACTCCACCTTTTTCAGTGTTGTTTGTTGCATCATGTTCTTGAGACAGATAAGAATATAGCTGAGTCATGCAGAGACCTTAATGATGTTATTTTTATGCATATTCTTAAGCATTGAATTTTAATAAAGAAGCCTCCCCCACTGAAGATAAAGGCCTGAAGACGTAGGAAAATTGTGTCGAACTGCATTATCAACTTCTGGTGTTCTATTTTGTTGATGGTTTGCTTCTTTTTTTTGGCTGCAATTATCTCTTTGAATATTTGATTATTCATTCTTTAAGTTTTTTTTACCGCTCATATAATTCACATGCATTGTCAGAAAAGATCTTGTTAAATCAAAGTCAAGGTGTAAATTACTAAGCACAGATTTCAGATCAACTCTAGTGCAAAGATTACAAGAGTTAAGAAAGTGGGTAGAAGAAAAGGTTGAAGCTCAGAGCCATAAACTCTATTTTTTGTATAATTCTTAGAGATATACCAATCTCCCAATTTCTTATATGGGCTCAGCTGTAATAATTTATTCCATTCAAGGAAGATTATATGGGGAACTTCATTATATGATCTGATAAGCGTTAGACATAAACTGATCAATATACTCTGGAAATCCCACATTCATAGGTTTCTTCCTAATCAGTGAGGTCCAATAAATAATTGAAGTCGGGTTACCAATCTCATCTTCAACCTTTAATCCATGCTTGAAAAATTAAAGGCTTGAGAAAACAAAAAGAGGTGAACAAGGTAAGATTGGTACCTAAAACTTCTATGTAATATACCAGATATAAAAAGTATGCAGAACAGAAATAAAATGATAGAAATGGCAGAATAACAACAATATAACTAGAACAATCACCACAATAACATTGAAATGATATAAGAATAACAACAAAAATAACACTTTGATTCTGAGGGCAATGTTCATGGGCCTCTTCGAGGGGGCAACCTCCAGTCGAGCAGAGCTCTATTACAATAATATCCAAGCTAGGGTTCTCATACCCTCGACTCCTATTTATACTAAATATGTCTATCAAAAGAACCATCTAGAGTAAGATCCTTCTAGAAGCGGAAGCTTCTATTAGGTCTTCTTACATTCGACTTATTCTATTTTATTGCAAGGCCTTATTAATATTGACCTTTATTACATCTGAATATATTATTCTACCTATGTGCAGGTTAGGACCCTAACATGCCCTCCCCCTTAAAAACAACCTTCTCCTCAAGGCTTGAGATGTGGAAATTGTTGCACAATGGTAGCTGGTTCCCAAGTGGCATCTGTTGGATTTGTATATTTCCACTAGACTAACACTTCCTTGATGGTTCTCTGACGCAGGCGATTCTCACGCTGGTCCAAAACTGCTTCTGGCTATAACCAAATGGATCCTTCTTCGGCTAACTCGAGAAGGTTGGTTTGAATTTGGTACTTAGTTCCAATCACCTTCTTTAAGCATGAAACATGAAAAACAGGATGTAGCTTCGAATGACTGGGCAAAGCTAACTGATAGGCCACCTGTCCCACAGGCTTGAGAACGATGTAAGGACCATAAAATTTGGGTGCTAGCTTCTGACAATGCTCGGCCTTGAGGGAATTTTTCTTGTAACGTTGCAGTCGAAGAAACACCTGATCCCCTTCTGCAAATTGACGTTCAGAGTGACCTTGATCTACTTGTTGCTTCATGTGATTATGTGCCATGACCAAATTCTCTTAGAGGGTACGGAGAATAGCCTCGCGAATTGTAAGTGTTTGGTAAACCGCCTGGAGCTTCGAGACACCAAGTAAGTATGAGAAAACTGAAGGTGGCTTTTGTCCATATAACGCTTCAAAAGGATTCATGCGTGTAGTTGTATGGTATGAAGTGTTGTACCACCATTTAGCTAGGGGTAACCATTGAGCCCACTGATTTTTCTTTTCTGAGGCAAAACACCTCAAATATGTTTCCAAACACTTGTTGACAATTTTCATTTGACCATCATTCTCGGGATGATAAGTTGTGCTGAGATGAAATTGGGTGCCTTGTAGCTTGAACAGTTCTTGCCAAAAATTGTTGGTGAAAGTTGGGTCGCGATCAGAAACAATAAAATACGGCATGCCATGAAGCTTGAAGTCTTGATCCATGAAAAGTTGAGCTAACGTGGATGTTGTAAATGGGTGTTGAAGAGCGCAGAAATGAGCATACTTGGAAAGGCGATCAACAACCACCATGATGACTGATTTATTTCCCGGTTTGGGTAAGCCTGTAATAAAATCCATAGAGATATCCCTCCAAATAGCAGATGGAATCGGAAGAGGTTGTAGTGTGCCCGGAGATTTGATTGTTTCTCCCTTGTTGCGTTGACACACATCACATTCAGTGACAAAATTATGAATGTCTTGTTTCATACCATCCCAGAAAAAAGAACATTTGACCCTATCATAGGTTTTGGTGAACCCAGAGTGCCCTGTTGTGGGTGTAGCATGAAGCTCAGAAAGTACCATGGATTTAAGGTTTGATTGTTTACTTAAATACAAATGGCCTTTGTATCGAAGCTTATCATGGAGCCAAGAGTACCCTGGGGAAGCTGGAGCATTGGACTACAATTGTTGGATCAGATGCAAACTTGTGGGATCTTGTAGCCATTCCTGGCAAACGGCTTGGAGCCAATCTGGTACAATGAAGGAAAGAGAAAAAAAGGATCCTTCATCTTCATATTTTCAGGAAAGTGCATCCGCAACCACATTATCTTTGCCTTTCTTGTAAATGATCTCATAATCATATCCAAAGAGCTTAGTCACCCATTTTTGTTGCTCCGGGGAGGAAATGTGTTGTTCCAAAAAATACTTGAGGCTTTGATGGTCTGTCTTAATTTGGAAACATTGCCCCAATAGATAAGGGCGCCACAGATCAACAGCATGTAGAATAGCCAACATTTCCTTTTCATAGATTGATTTGCCCAAATTTATTTCAGACAGTTGCTTGCTGGTAAAGGCCAAAGGCCGACCCTCTTGCATAAGGACAACACCAATTCCTTTCCCTGAAGCATCACATTCCAAGACAAAGGACTTTTTGAAATCAGGAAGGGCCAGGACTGGAGTGGTGCACATGGCCATCTTCAAGGTTTGAAAAGATTGAGCAGCGGCTGGAGTCCAAGTGAAAGAGTTCTTTTTTAAGAGTGCAATGAGAGGTGTTGCAATCTTTCCATAATTCTTAACAAACTTGCGATAATAACCTGTTAAGCCTAGAAATCCACACAAGATTTTGAGAGTCTTTGGGTGAGGCCAGTCTTGCATAGATTCAATATTTTTAGGATCCACCCTGACGTCATCCTTGCCCACCAGATGACCTAAGTACTCGACTTCTGAGGCACCAAAAGCACATTTAGACTGTTTCAGGAAAATTTGGTGCTGAGAGAGTAGATGCATGAGCAAGATGGTATTTCCAGGTTTTGCTATAGATGAGGGTATCATCAAAGAAAATTAAGACAAAATGACGGAGAAAAGGACGGAAGACATGATTCATGAGGCTTTGGAAGGTGGAGGGGGCATTACACAAGCCAAAGGGCATGACCAAAAGCTCATAGTGGCCCTCATGAGTTCTAAAGGAACTCCTGGGAATGTCTTCCTCTTTCATACGTATCTGGTGGTAGCCCGAACGAAGATCAAGTTTAGTAAATAATTGGGTGCCACTCAATTCATCCAAGAGGTCATCAATGACAGGAATGGGAAATTTATCTTTAATGGTAATTTTGTTGAGGGCACGAAAGTCAGGACACATTCGCCAAGAACCTTCTTTCTTCAAGACCATGACCACAGGAGAAGAGTAGGGGCTCATAATAGGGCGGATAACGCCTGCATTAAGGAGTTCCTGGACCATTTTCTCAATTTCATTTTTTTGGGAAAAGGGGTGATGATACAGACAGATATTGGGAGGAAGGCTTCCAGGTACAAGGGGAATGGAAAGATCATGAACACCACGGGAAGGAAGGAGTCCCTGGGGAGTGGAAAAGACCACTTGATGTTTAGAAAGGATGGCTTGGAGGTCTTGCAGCACCGAGGGTGTCTCTGTTGCTTGTATGGCATGGAGTTGGGCAATAACACCAGAATGACCTTTTTTGAGCAACGTTTCCATGCGATGGGAACTAATGATCTCAGGTGAACCGACGGTGATGCCTTGGAACTTATATTGGTGGCCCTCCTAGTCAAATTGCATGGTTAATTCCTTAAAATCCATGAGAATGGGACCCAAAGTCCGTAGCCAATCTGCACCCAACACAATGTCACAACCGCCCATGTCGATAGCAAACATATGAGATTTCAGGTGGTATTCACCAATTTGGAGACACACATTTTCACAACACCCTCCACATTTCATGGAGCCACCATTGGCAATCATGATTTGGAAATTATTGACGGCATGGATGTAGCAATGTGTTTCTTGGGCAATGCGGCGATGAATAAAATTATGGGTGATTCCATTATCAACCAAAATGATGACCTTCCTATGCTTGATGTAACCGATTAGCTTGAGGATTTGGGGAGTGAAGAAGCCAATGAAAGCATCGAGGGAAATGATTGGTTCTACTTTGGAAGGGTCTGAGGAAGGGGTTATGTTAGTGGTTTCAGGTGACTCAAACATAAGGGGAGTTTCAACACCCTCTTCCGAAATATCCTCTGAGATGGCCATAAAAATCTTTTGTTTCTTACACTTGTGGCGCGGGAAATATTTTTCATCACAATTATAACAAATGCCTTTGAGTTGGTGTTCAACCATTTCATCCTTGGTCAATTTTTGGATCTTTAGTGGAGTGGAGGGAGTAGTAGGATTGACTGGTTTAGTGCGAGGGATAAAGGAGGGTTTCCGATTTTTATAAGATACAACCTGTTGTGCTTCTTTATCTCCTTTAGTATCCTCCACCCAACTCTGAGGCCGAGCCATGAGGACATGGGCCCAAATATCATCCTTGAGGCCACTGATAAAACATTCTCAGAAAAAGGCATCAGACATGCCCTCTGTCCGAAAAGACAGGCGCTCAAAGGCAACTATAAAGTCTTCCACTATTCCTTATTGTTTCAACTTTGTCAAATGGCCCAAATGGTTGGTATTAGTGTCAAAGCGTTCATAAAGCTCTGCCACAAAGTGTGTCCAAGCAATATACCCTTGACAGGAAGTTTTTCTCCATTTCCACCATTGCCAACGTTCTTGATCTAGATGGAGAACACCATACCGAAGTTTGGCCAAGTCATCTGTAATGTCATATAAAGAGAAATAATGTTCCATTTGGGTTACCCAACCAGTGGGATCCGAGCCATCAAATTTGGTCACATCCACCCGCGGAAGGCGTAAGTCACGTTGAAAGTGATGGTGCTGAAAGTTTCAGCTTCAATATGTGGAGGTGGGTCAGAGGAAGGGTTATCTGTAGGGATATGCATCTTGGTGCAGAGCGTCGAAAAGACAGATTCAAGCTGGGTGGTTACGTCTTGTTTGATTTCCTCCATTGAGGATTGCATGGTTGTATTGATGACGGAAACATTGGCATTGAGTTGTTTCACTTCTTGTTGGGTCTCGATGAGATTAGATTGCAAGGGTCCATTCATGGGTGTTGTATATGCATGTGCATTTTCCTTCATGTCCAAATACCTTTATCAATCTTGTGGTCCAAAACCCATGACTAGGGTTGACATCAATGACAACA
>ML863516.1:0-14490 GCA_009831015.1 Picea engelmannii | reverse complement strand
TAATTTTAAAATTAATTTTTTTTTATGAACAATACTACTAATATTTAATTTTGTGGCAAACTTCTACGTACGGGGGCTCATCATAAAATACCTTGGTACTTTGTCAATAAAAAAGAAAAAGAATTTAATTTTATGCCGTGAGAACGCAGCAACAGAAGGAAAAAGTGTACGAAGATATAATTTGACCGCGTAAACATTTACAGGAACGACGCGGTTTGACTAGAGAAAACAGCTCACAACTCAGCGGTTTTGCGGATCCCAATCTCCCTGCCCTCACTTCCCAACAAGATTTTACTAGTAGTGAAAGAAGATTACCATGGTAAAAAAAAGAAAAAGAAAGAAGAAGCAGCTTCTGACCCATGTTCTACAGATAAATATATATGTTCTGACACTTTCTATATTGTTATTTTTTTATTTTTTTTTATCTTCTTCTCTTTCTAGCAACATTGACATTGATATAAATGTGATCATACTTTGTAAATATTTTGAGAATCTCTTATAGCTTTCTTTCCTTCTACCTTTTTCCAAATCAAGATCAAGAAAACTTATTATTAGAGCATTAATGGATTGAACAACATTTTTGACACTGGGTGGGCTTATTAAGAAAGATAGGGAGAAGGTAACATAATTTTCATTCATCAAACTTTTGCATTACCTATTATGTTTTAACATCCCACTCTTTCATGCATTTTCACATGGTTTGAAAAATTAAGTGAACAATGAATATCCTCAATAAAAAATTAATATAATTGGTGTTCTTGATGAGTAATTCCATTTAATTGCATGTTTCTATGGATTGTTGGAAACTTCAAATCATTAGCATCTTACCTTAAATAATAAAGAATGGATGCACTAGAGCCAGATTGTCATGTTCCTAGAGGCCTATAATGCAAGTAGGGTCTCTTCATTGTTTTTATAATAATGTTGATAGAATTATCACCCTTCACTTATGGTCTCAAGATCTATTACAATTTCTTCTTTTTTAATGATATCTAAAATAAACATGACTTGCATGATCAAGAAGGTTTGAGGTATGCTATAAGGTTTGAATAAGTAAAGAAATTTTGTTTTATTTTTATCAATTTATATTTTGTTTTTAGAAAGTTATACTTTTACATATTTAAAAATAATAATTTTGTTTTGATATATTTAATTCTTTATTAAAATCTATAATTTATAAAGGTTTATAATTTAATTTCTCCTCAATGAAACATGTAAACATATATATTTATTTACAAATGGATGTGTTTGATTTTCTCAACATCTTTTTATGCTTTTAATGCATCCTTGTGAGGTCTTCCCTCATTCCTCCTTGCTATCTATATACAACATCTAAGTGTAAAGGTGACAAATAACCGAAGCAAGTTTCAAAATGTGACTTACCAATAGAAGTGTAGACTGGTTTGTTATAAGAGTGTTGTATATAGATCAAATTTTCATCACGGTTCTTCAGATGCTTCTGATTGTAACCCCTCAAAAGTTGCACCAAAGTCCTATTGACTACTTTTGTATGCCCATTTGTTTGTGGATGGAATGTTGTAGACCTCTTGAGCTTAGTGTCCATCTCATCCCACAATTTAGTCCAGAAGGCAATGAGAAATATGGTGTCATTGTCTGAGATGATGTTCCTTGGTATCCCAAAGTGCACCCAGACCTGTTCAAAGAACAAGTTTGTTGCTTCCTGTCCCTTGATGGTATTTTTATAGGGCATGAGAATGCACATTTTGTTGAACCTGTCAACTACCACAAATAAATAGTCATTTCCCTTCCACAGGGTTGGTAAACCACCCACAAAATCCATGGAAATGCTTTCCCAAGGTCTAGTGGGTATCAGTAAGGGATGGTATAGACCTTGCTTCCTGTTACGGCTTGTTGGTACAACAAAGTATAATTTGTTTAATATATCGTGTTACATATTCTTGCATTATGGGCCAATACACATACCTTTGTAAGTTGGAAATTGTCTTTCCAACACCAAAATATCCTACAACATTGGACTCAGTGTGAGCTTCTCCGATAAGATGCAATTGTTCATCTTTAAGAATACAAAGCTTGTCAAGCTTGTAGAGTAGACCATTTTGAATATGATAGTTAGTCTGGTTGTCACCTTCTTCTATATGAATTTGGCCCTGTAGTTGTTGAAAAACCTCTTTGAAATCCTCATCTTCTATGTATGCCTCTCTGTATGCATCATGGGTAAAAGGCTCCATGTGCATCAGAGTTCCCAAATTTGTAATCTTGGATATGGTTGGTCGTGAGAGCATGTCTGCCAACTTGTTTGTGCTACCCTTCTTATACTTTATGACCAAATGAAACTGTTGTAAGAACCCCATCCATTTGTAGTGTCTGGTTTGTTGTAACTTACTTTGGGCCTACAAATACCGGAGTGGTTGGTGATCTGTGTGGATGATGGTATCATTTCCCATCAAATAGTGCTACCACTTTTGACAACCTGTACCAAGGCATAGGGCTCCTTGTCGTAGTTAGGGTAGTTGAGGACTGCCC
Source organism: Picea engelmannii (assembly GCA_009831015.1). Classification (NCBI taxonomy): domain Eukaryota; kingdom Viridiplantae; phylum Streptophyta; class Pinopsida; order Pinales; family Pinaceae; genus Picea; species Picea engelmannii. The sequence continues at coordinate 11,985 of ML863516.1, read as the reverse complement.
CATGAAATACTTCAGAATGATAGCAGATATGCCTTCCTCCCTGCATCGGGACTACTCCCATGGCATACCCACTTATATTTGTCTCCACTTCGAAGGGATTTTGCAAGTTTGGTAGTGCAAGAACTAATTCTTTACTTATCTTTCTTTTCATCTCATCAAATACCTTATGTTGATTCTTTCCCCACTGGAAACTCTTACTACCCATTGTTATTTTATGGAGTGGTGCAACTACTACTGACAATGAAGCTATGAAATTTTGCAAGTACTATGTTTCCCAAACAAAGCTTCTAACTTCTATGCAATTTATAGGAACTAGTCATTTCTTGATGGCCTCCATCTTAGCGGGATCTATCTTAAGCTCTCCTCCACCGATCACATACCCTAGATACACCAAACACTGCCAAGAAAACTCGCATTTCTTGAGATTGGACAACAATTGGTGCTTCTTTAGGTCTCTAACACCTTCATAATATGTGATATGTGCTTCCCTCAGGTAGATCTATAAACTAGTATATCATCCAAATAGACAATAACAAATGAATCTAGATAAGGGTGTAAAAAATCATTCAATAGTCTCATAAATGTAGTTGGTGTGTTGCATAAACCGAATGACATAACCAACCATTCAGAAAAACCTTGCCTTGTCTTGAAGGAAATTTCTTCCAGGTATCTTCTTCTTTGACTCGTATGTCCTATTGATATCTTGATTTCAAACTAGCTTAGTAAGTACTTGGCATGTTGTAGCTAGTCCAAAAGATCATCGATCCTGGGAATAGGGTATTGATTCTTCAATGTAATCTTGTTCAATGCCCTGTAGTCAATACACATTTTCCAAGTCTCATCCTTCTTTGATAAAATTATGATAGGTGACCCACAAGGTGAGGTGCTTGGTCGAATCACACCCTGTGCCAATTGTTGCTACAATTGTTTCTTCACTTCATTTGCTTCTAGAATAGACTTTCTATACATCCCAATATGCATATAGAAAATCCTTCAACCGATGTTTTCATTATTTAATACACCCCTCCAGAGATGCCTTTACTCTTATTAACTCATCATTAGACTAATTTTCTCTTAAGAAAAGTAAAACATATTTCTTGCTAGAACTGATCAATTCTTAGCTTGATTGGTTGATCCATATTTTATGAGCAGAACGAAATGAATACAGATTACTAAAAGATGCTTAACATAGAATAACAGAGATATAGTACAACTAGTTTCTATTCAATAAGGAAATAAGTTGAAACTGTAAAATGCAATGGAAAACAAGCTTGCTAGAATGGTGGCAGATTATCTCTGAGAAGAGATGTGTCGATTGCGCTCATTTGCAAGAAGATGATTACAATGAGGCTCTGAAGGGATTTTTACAATAAACATGAATGCCAAAAACCCTAGACATCCAAAAACCTAACCCTAGGAGATGAAGCGCCAAAATTCATGTGGGCCCCGTTGAGGTAAGTTAGTACATCAACTTCCTGGGGTCGTAACTTTTGCATACAATCTTCATTGTAGGCGCACGATAGCCCATTGGAAAGGTCTATCCAAGGACTGCACATGTTACCATTAGACTATAACTGCATCTATAGTCTAACTGTGACGAGTCTAAAAAACGTTGTTTAGGGCCTCAAAACAACCTCAGAAGTCAGGGAGTCAAAAAATAGGAAAAAAATGCCAAATTGGAATAGGTGGGAGGCCACCGAGATCCATCTGGATAAATCCTCCCCCCTTAGGAAGCAATGGTCTCCATTACGTTGAGTTCCTCCATCAAATGAGGAAATTTCTGCTGAAACTGTAAAATGTAGCGGAAAACAAGCTTGATGGAATGGTGGCAGCTTATCTTTGAGAAGAGATGTGACGGTTGTGCTCATTCGCAAGAAGATAATTACAATGAGGCTATGAAGGCATTTTTACAATAAACAGAAATACCAAAAACCCTAGACATCCAAAAACCTAACCCTAGGAGATGAAGCGCCAAAAGTCATGTGGGCCCCGTTGGGGTAAGTTACTACATCAACTTCCTGAGGTCGTAACTTTTGCATACGAACTCTATTTTATGCACATGAAAGCCCGTTGGAAAGGTATACCGGAGGACTACACATGTTGTTGTCATAATATGACTATGTTTCAAGTATGACTGTGGTGAGCTCTAAAAACATTGTTTAGGGCCTCAAAATGACCCCGGAAGTTAGGGACCCAAAAACTAGGAAAAAAATGCCAAACTGGAAAACTACCAAAATGAGCTAGTTGGAATAAGTGGGAGGCCACCGACATCAATCTGGATCATTGGCACCTAACATTGGAAATTTTTGTTTCCCTTTGTGTGCATTGGTGAAGAAGGATTTCCCATCCTTGTTGAGGCGGTACTGGTTGGCTCTTCGCATGAAGATAACATCCCTCATATGCATGTAGGGGCTTCCAAACACTACTCCAATCGAATTGTACTATATCCAATTCTACTTCATCTATAAAATTAGAACTTACATCAAATTTAATCTTTCTTTGTTTTGTTACCATGATCTTTGCATCCTTGTTTACCCAACTAAATGGATAGGGGCTAGGGTAATTGTGAACCTCCAACTCAAGATTCTTGACCAGATTTGTAGCTATGAGATTATTCTATGAGCCAAAGTCGAACAAAGCATCTATCTTGGTCTTCTTGACCTGAATCTTATTGTGGATGAGCTTGGTCATCTCCTTCTCTTCCTAGTGATGAAGGCTACTTAGATTCACCTCTTTTTGAACTAATGTATAGACAATATTCTCATACACATCGGAGCTACTTCCAACCTAATTGCTTGAATCTATGGCTAGAATATTATTTTTCTTTGCTTCCTTCTTGCAGTTCGTTGGGTTCAATTATGGATGTAGTTTCTAGAACTTTTCCTCGGTGTAACCATCAATATTGTAGTGGTTGCAATGGTCGTTTGGATCCTTGCACTGATGCATTTTGGTTGTCATCTTCTTATCCTTTCCCCCTTTCCACTTCTTCTTCCCTTCCTTGGAAACTTCCTGGTGCTTTTTCTGCTTAGAACCACTTGGTTTCCCCTTCTTTTGGCCTATTTTTTCCAGTTATTGTGCATGTACACACGTCTCATCCACTATCCTTGGATTGAAGAGCATCACTTGCTTTCATAGATGACAATGTAAACCCCTCAAATACTTGATGAGTACATATGGGCTCTTGGGAGAGATACCCAGCATGATGGCCATCTTCTTGAACTCAACAACAATATACTCATGTACATTATGTCCCTGCCTCTGCCTGAAGTAGTGCCACCAGATCCATTGGTCCTCTACATACCTAATAGGGTAGGATTGGACTTGATAGGGATTTTGAAGTCCTCCCACCTAGTTACTAACAGATCACCCTCCAGCCTAAGTGTTTTCGTATGGCTTTCCCACTAGGTTAAAGCATGTCCCTCTAACTTCAATCTAACAAATAAAATATTTTTCTCTTCATCTATATGGTGAACGCTAAAATAAATTCTAGTTGCTACAACCAATGATTCATTTTTAATGCATCGATCTCACCTTGGCATGGATTTGTGTCCACTTCCGCTTCCATCTTGAACATGGATTATGAAGGGTTAATGACACTAGAACTCAACTACTCTTTCTTGGGTTCTTTCAACAACTCATTTCTTGGGTCTTCCTGATCTCCCAATTTCCCCTCTGATCTGATCTCTAAGTTAGAGCCTCCATCATCTCCAAAAAGTATGAGCTTACTTGCTAGAGCCACCATGAGGAGGTTCATATTGTGGTTGATATCAATGACATGTGATTTCAACCTCTCAAATTTCTCTTCTGCTGGATCTTGAAGGTTTTTATGAACAGACTCACCTGCCATGGATAGGGTTTATGCGACTGCTCTTTAAGTTGATTCATGGATCCTAGAACTTCCCACAGATACCCAAAAGAAAACTTGCTCTGATACCAATATGATCTATAAGTTGTCATGGATATTCCACTAGAATAGTTCATCACACTAGATATGATAAATAAAACTGAAATCTACACTATGAAGGTTAAATTCCTTTAGATTCCAGAATCTTTAGTTACTGATTTTCTGCTTAAGCATGAAATAGATAAAATGCGAAAAATAGAGAACAATGAATACAATCGCACACCATACACAAAATAACACAAATATTTTCTCCCTGAAACCTTTACGGGAGAAAACCCAGCTAGAAGGTGAGGTTGCTTTGCTTTCTTTTCCTTGATATGGAAATAATGCAAGTACAAAGGAGAAGGCACTCTCTATGGAGTTACCTAAGACCTGTGGCCTATTAGGCTACTACATAGTATTAACCCCTTATATTATGCTCTCTAATTTCCCACTCCCAATTGTTTTTCTTTGTAACTATGGGACAAAACACAATAACATAGAATGGAACCATTTCTCCTCCTAGCGGTTTGGTATTTAACATAGCCCGATAGTTTTCTAGGGTTAGGGTTTTGACTTCCTCAACCTTCAATTGTGATAAGGTTTTGGACCTTCTAGATTCTTCTTGAAAGTCATCATGTGGCTATCTTCATATGCATGAGTAATGGGGGTTGACGTGGCATCCTCTCGTACTATGGTGGTCAACATGATAGGTCAACTTGCGGGAGGTATAACTTTTGCATACAAACTACAATTGACACATGGTCTCCACTGTTGGAAAGGTATTAGAGTGTAGAACACCATCATGGGGATGTGTGCACGTTTCGAAAACAAAACCCCCAAAAACGTTGTTTAATGCCTTAAAATGGCTCCGAAAGGTTTTGGACCCCAATTTTCCAAACCCTCCCAACTTCAATATCTGGTTCAACTCAAAAGAGTCCTAGAGAGTTCTACTCATGCTTGTGATCATAGATAGACTCCTTTGAGTCTCTAGGTAAAGAATCAAATATATATGCATTGGCTAATGCAAAACCAGAAGCATATAAATTCTATATTCAAATTCTAAAAGTGTGCACAATCATCAATGGTCTCAAGAAATAATTGCAAAGCTATTCAAACATTCAATATTTTCCCTCATCAAGTAATAGCTTGAAACTATGAAAAAGAACAATCAAAACTATGGAAACTAGTTCTCTAGTCAATTTGTTGAAGGTTTTTTTGTTTGTTTGTTTCTAGTTAAGATAAGGAAACCTAACTAGCCATTAAAGTAATGTTCCTACGGATATTTAGAGCCTTTCCTCAAAGTTTTCATTTTCTTACCGACACTTCTTACAACACATGTTATTATTGAGTTTAGTGAGCAAGCAATTGTATAAATGAATTTATACTTTGTTGCAAAGCTTGAATCTAGAAGTTTTCAAACAAAATGACACCCTACCATCAATCTTAATATCTAGCTAGAGTTATTAAAAAAAACTGCCACAAGGTTCACATATTTTCATACAATATTATACATCAGACAAGTGTGATTTGCACAATCATATTATTTTCAACCTAAAAATCAAAACTAGTTTATGCTTTGTAATTGTATCCTAAAGAATTTGCTTCCATGGAAATATGAAGACATATACATTAATTGTATTTGATATATTATTTGAATCTCTTGGAATAACAATAATTTAACCATATTTTCCATATAATTTGAATCCCTTGAAAGACCCATGTTACAAGGAAACTTGATCTTTGTTTTCTAGCCCAAACCCCACAAAATTAAAATCCAAAAAGAGTATTCGAAGCATAAAGTGACCCAAACCTAATTAACTGAGGCTACAAGGAGAAATACCAAAAAAAAATAATTGGACATTTTTCTTAAAATCCAAAAAGAGTATTTCAAGCATAAAGTGACCCAAGCCTAATTAACTTAGGCTACATGGAGAAATACTGAAAAAAATTGGACATCATTTTTCTCTTTCGTTTCCATATATACTAGAGCCTACATAAAAACCCTTTTCTATTCCACAATATGGTCACATCTCCATTAAGCGAAAAAGAATAATATTTAGAGTTGAGTTGTTAGTAGACTTTGCCAATGACAAAGGACATACAACTAGATTTAGTCATATTTTATCACTTTCCAACCAAGACCTTGGTGTGCCATTAGCTACGAATTCTACATTTTCTCGAACACGCACCAACCTATTTCAACTTTCAATCAAAAACCTACACAATTTTCATTTCGATGGGCAAGGTATACACACTATTTAAACGCTTTAGCCACCAACAATTGTTAAGATCTTTTAACAATGCACATTTCAAATATAATAAATAACAAAGTCACACAATATCAACACTGATGGAGAAGCTTACATTAAGCTAACCCATGCAAGGCGATACCTTAATACCAAAAATGCCAGAACTAAAAATTAAAATTTTCCTTAAAAACAACTCGATCCTAGGCATTCAAAATGAACAAAATGATAGTTTCTAAAGTTTACATTAAACCCCTTTTCTATTCGATGGGATGACAACTCGATTAAGCCACATCCCATAGGAAAAATAATAAATTTTTCGGTTAAGTTGCTAGCAAACTTTGTAGCTTTAAAGCATTCAATAACATTCTAATAGCTACTAGCCAAGACCCTAGTATGTCATTAGTATTCAATTATGCATTTCCTTAAACAAAGAAAAACCCCATTTCAAACTTCAATCAAAAACTTAGGCAAATCTTATTTAGGTCAACAAGGTATCCACAAAGATTTAAACCCTATATTCACTAACAATTGTTAAGACCTTATGACAATGTCCACTTAATATAAATAATATCAAAGTCACATAATACTAGCACTAGTCCATAAGCTTACACTAACTTAATAACAAAGTCACATAACACTAGCATTGGTCCATAAGCAATCCATAAGCTTACAAACTTACAATAACTTGACACATGCAAGTTGATACCTTAATACAAGTTACACTCAATTCATAACTTTTTTTCTAAAAAAAAATCAAATCTAGGCATTGAAAATCTACACGTGATGGTTTCTTAATTTACCACGGGGTTTTAATATATTTGTCAAGAAAGGTTTGTAGAGACCTTAACATAGCAAATGAGAACAAAAAATAATCACACCAATTGTACATGATGGGAAATCAAGACATTGGTTTTGTAGATTCCTCTACATGGCTAGCATGAGGTTCAAAACATGATCCCTCTACCAGCTTCCCACACCCCCAATTCTCCATAGCAACAATGCATCTTTCCAACTTAATCCTACTGGGTATCATGTATCAAACCCCAAGAATAATCCAATTGGGTACCAACAATATAATGAAACCACACAATGTTGAAATCACACTGGATCCAAAGTGGTGGTTCATAGCAAATGCAAATGATGGGAAACCAAGACACAAGTGCTATAGAGCCCTCTACATAACTAGCACTCAATGTGAAACCAATACATAGGTTTTGTAGAGCCTTCTACACAACCAATCTCCAACATCAACCCCCCACACTGCCAATACTTAAAGGGACCCAATATAGAAGGCCACATTCAAGACACGAGCCTGCCACAAACTTGCCACACCATCAATACTCCACAACACTAAAACCCCCTCCTTGACATTTACACACCCTATCAACTATCATGGGTGTGATGACCTTAACGCATGAACCTGCAACAAATGAAACCCTCGTGCTCAATCAGATTACCAAATTGTCAAGAGAAACCATGGAAAAACTATAGTGAAGCTCCAAATTGCAATAGTACAACCAAGGTTATTGCGTTGAGAGACACTTTCTATGGCTCAATATAAGGGAGATGTGTAATTCCTTATGTGCTTAACATGGTTAAAACATTTCAATGGTGTGTTGTTCAGTATGAGGGAGATGTATAATTCCTTCTTTGCTTAACATGGATTTGACATGAAGCATTTATATATGTATGTACGTAAGTATGTATGTAGAACCAAACTAGATCCATCTTAACTATGAATCTATCACATATGGAGAGGGATCAAGTTCCTCGAGATGAAAACTTTTGTTAGAAAAACTTGAGGAAGGGTTTGCACCTTGAGAGATTTGATCCCTCTCAATGCATGATAAATCCAGAATTAAAATGAACACCAATCATTATATATTCCACAAAGACATAATTATTTAACTTTATTTCACATACACAACTTTGTATATATTTTAAATCACATTCATATTATAATAAAATATTATCAATCATATATCACATTTTTTTTTCTATTGAAATCTAATGTTCAAATAAATTTTATTAATAAATATCCAATCATTTAAACAAATAAATAATCCTTATGTATTGATTGTAACTCTATTTACCATTATATTATATGAGTGTAACCTTAACACCATATTATAACTATAATCATAATCATGTTGAATAAATATAACTATAATTATGATCATGTTGAGGAGAGTTTATAACCATAATCATAGTCATAATCATGTTGAGTAATCCCTCCTCTTTGTTGCTATTCAATTGAATATAACTATAATCATGATCATGTTGAGGAATCCCTCCTCTTGGTTGTTATTCAATTGAAAGCACATGGTAATACAAACTCCAAGGATCTTTTAAGGGGAAGTCTCAAGGAATGTTCACAAAGTATCAAGGGGAAGTTTCAAGGAAAGTATCACATGCTAGCTAGCTAGCTGTGTACTTGGCATGTACTTTACCTTGGTATCAAATAAAATTATTATAACCTTTTATAAATTCTAAGTCTAACATCATGGTGTGAGCAATGAATCCACTTGGTTGGCATCCAATTGAGAACATAAGTAGCAGCTCTCAAGGACACTATGTGGGAAGTTTCAAGGAATGTTCTTGAACTATCACATCACATTCCAGCTTAGCAATGTACGGTAAGAGGAGATATTGTACAACACCTTGTACGGATCCCAAGAAGGCATGGAGGGTAACGAACTTAAATAAAATATGAAACCAAAAGTAAGGGTCCACTTAGACATCAATATGTATGTAAGCCACGAGGGGCAGAGATGGGCGTGACAAGTAAGTCAAAGAAAAGACAAAAGGGTCATTTCGACGTGGCGTGTGGGAGTCTAAGGATAATCAATGTTCAATGGCTCCAATGTCTACTATGAGGTCATCATTGAACAATTTTTTTTCCATTTTAAGCCACCGCCCCCCACATGGTTACCTACCTAAAGTAAGCAAACCTTCTTGCGACGAAGTTACAAATTTTTTAATATATATATATACATATATATATATATATAATTTCAATTTTTTTATAATATTTAAAATAAACTACCTTTATCAAAAAAATAAATTATTTTTATTTTTAAAATAAAAATAAGTAAATATTTTTTTTCAAATATTACAAATTTAAAATAATTATATTAAATAAATATACATTTTCTATTTTTAAAATATTAATATAAAAATAACTTAAATCATACATATAAGTTTTAATGATTTGAATAAACATTAACAATTATGTGCTGTAAGGATTAATACAAGTGAATGGTATTTCACCAACTAAGTTATGTTAAATAAATTTTAAACATTGATTTATTCAAAAAAAAAAAAAAATTAATCAATGAGAGAATTTAGAACACTTTTCAATATTTAACTTTAATATATTTAAGTAAATATTTAGAAATGGTTTTGTAAAAGGTAAAATCTTAATATACTATTATAGATGGTCATGCTTCTAAATATTTATAGTAAAATGTGACAAAGTTGTAGTATTGGTTAGAGATTTATATTATTTTATAAAATGTATTGAAGATATTATGATTTGTATTCATTAAGATTGATGAAAAAGTAGATTAATGAGGTTTTGATATCTAATTTTTTATTTAAAAATATAATGAATAATTAATTTTTTGTTGTTAAAAAATATAAAAGTTTTTCTATTAAATAAAAAGTCATTTTTATTTTTTTAAATATGTTTTAATTAGCACAATAAAAAAATAGATTTGTGATTTTCAACCTGATTACATAAATGAAGAATACTTTACAAAATAGAGACTCTCTGAAATCTTATTTTAAGAATGACTTACAACTTTACCTGCAAACTATGTCAGAAGACATTATTTCCAAAACAAATATTGGAAAATAATATACTTGAAAGAACATAATGCTAAGAATCTTATGGATTAAAGTTTGAAACATTATACACATTTTTTATCGAGAAGATTCTTCAACATTATGACTAAATGTGGTGACTAACTGTGGAAACATACATGTACTTAAATTGAAAGAACATTTTTCTTTTACCTTTACTTTTACTTCACCTTCTTGTTATTAATCAACACAAAAAATCTAACATTATTTCCAAAACAAATATTGGAAAATAATGTACTTGAAAGAACATTTTTCTTTTACTTTTACTTCAACTTCTTGCTATTAATGGACACACTAATGCTTTTTTTTAAATCTACAACACTTCTTTACTTTTACTTCACCTTCTTGTTATTAATCAACACAAAAAATCTGACATTATTTCCAAAACAAATATTGGAAAATAATGTACTTGAAAGAACATTTTTCTTTTACTTTTACTTCAACTTCTTGCTATTAATGGACACACCAATGTTTTTTTTTTAAATCTACAACACTTCTTTATCATTTTTTACAAATGATTAAAAATTTTAAATACCTCAACTCATTATATGCTTTGCAATATTAACAATAATCAATTTAAAAAGGGTAAAACAATTTCATTAATTCAAAATTATTAATATTATTAATACTATAAATGTTATATTATATGATTTACAAAAATATCTAAAAATGATCTTCCTCAAAATAGTGTGTAGATGTACTCTCATACATGATTATGATAATATTATAATAATAATAATAATAATAATAATCTATCTAGTGATTTGACTGGTAAAGTCTACGAAGGTATACATACCCTACCCCCCTTTGAACCTGTGACCTCTTAAGAGGAAACACATGTTCTTAACCATTAGGCCCACTCAAAGTCTTTTATTAATGAGAAAAATGCACTAATTATTTACGAAGTATTATTGATTGTAATGTCTCTTTCACTGTAAGGATTTGATTGTTAAAGTATATAGAGATATACATAACATACCTCTTTGGTATTTGAATTTGTGACCTCTTACAAGGAAATACATGTTCTTAATCATTAGGCTCACTTAAGCTCTACATATTGTAAAGCTTAGAATTTGGTCCCGAATTTATAATGTCTTAAAAGGAAACACATGTTCTTAACCATTAGACCCACTCAAACTATACATCCATGATAAAATAAAATTTAATAAAAATAAATTTTACTTAATAATGTAGAGGAGAACTTCTACATATGGAACATGGAACATGAAGCTAGTTATAAAAATCCCTTTATACGTTGTCTATTAAAAAAAAAAAAACCATTATTTTATTTTATGCTGGTGAGAATGCAACAACAGAATAAAAGAATTTTATGCCCGTGAGAATGCAACAACAGAAGAGAAGGAAAAAGTGTACGAAGATATAATTTGACCGCGTAAGCATTTACTGGAACGACGCGGTTTGACAGGCGAAAACAGCTCACAATTCAGCTGTTGGGCGCATCCTCGCCCTACACTTCCCATCAACTGAACATGAACTTACACAGCAAGATTTTAATAATACTAAAAGAAGAAGCTGCCTCTGAGGCTCTGACCCAGGTTAGGACCGATGAATATATCCGCCATATTATATATATATATACGCCATGATCGTAAAAGACTACAAACCAAATTCAGATTTCCCTGCTCTTGCCCACCATACCCACCCCATATCGCAGTACTTTTGCTTTAGTATTTGTTTTCAGAGCACAAAATCTCCGTGTCCCAGAGGCCCATAGTTGTGTGTCTCTCACTCCCTTGTCCGGACTCCGAGGTTGCACATAAAACATTCATGTAAAGAAGATTCAATAAGTTCAAGACTGTTATGTGATTATAGTATTGTTCGGTATAGATTTTGATATTCAGTAAGGGATTTCATAGTTATTGTCCAGAGAAGCCCAATGGTTTGCAGAAGTAAACAATCAGAGTGCCACCAGAACGTGTTGATCGGATCCCAACAGCACTCAGAACGCAGAGAATGCCAAGTCTC
>ML863514.1:0-10586 GCA_009831015.1 Picea engelmannii | reverse complement strand
TACACTTTTAACTTTTTTATTTAATTTATTTTTTATTTTTTTTAATTTGTTTAAAGAATTCATATTAAAACTTATGTCATTTTTCTGATTTCTTATTCTTTCAACTTTTTTCTCAATTTTTGAAATAATTAATTTAAAGTGAAAGAATTTCACAACAAAGTTTTTTTTTAACTTCTTTCTCTTTCAACTTCTTTCTCCTGATTTAATAATTTTTAAAATAATAACAATTTTATAAGTTATTTTTCTAATTTCTTACTGTTTTAACTTCTTCCTCTTACTTCTCTTGATTTAATACAATATTTGAAATAATCTTCCTCTCTAGATTTAGTACAATTTTAAATCTCTTATTTCATGACCAATAACCCTTCAGATAATAACAATGTTATAATGAAATTTTAACCTTTCATATCATAACAATGTTATAATGAGATTTTAAATTCTTCCTTAGTTATATTTTTAATTTATTAAACTATTTATATAATAAGATGTGACATTTTCATTCCATTTATCAAATTTTTCAAAAGAGTTTAGTTAACTATTCTTTGTTTTTATTTTATAAATTTTGAGATTTTTGTTTTATTTAACTATTTTTATAATAAGACTTGATATTGTTATTATATTTATTAATTTTTTTATCAATTTTTTTTTTAAAAGAGTTTAGTTAACTATTTTTAGTTACTTTATAAATTTTGAGATTTTTATTTTATTTAACTATTTATATAATAAGAAATGAGATTTTTATTTTGTTTACCAATTTTAATTATCAATTTTATTTTTTTTAATTAACTATTTATATAATAAGAAATTAATTTTTTTTGCTTTGTTTACCAGTTTTGTTTACCAATTTCATTTATCAATTTTTTTCAAAAAAATCTAGTTAAGCATTTTTAATTTTTACTTTATAAAACTTGAGATTTTTATTTTATTTAACTATTCTGATATTTTTACTTTATATTATTCTGAGATTTTTACTCTATATAATGAGATGTGAGATTATTCTGTTTACCAATTTCATTTATCATTTTTTCCAAAAGAGTTTATTTTGAAAACATTCTTAGTTTTTTTCGAACATCTTTAGTTTTTTTTCATTTTTTTTATTTAACTATATGTATAATAAGAGGTGAGATTTTTGCTCTAATTTCATTTATCAATTTTTTCAAAAAAGTTTAGTTAAGCATTCTTAGTTTTTACTTAATAAACTTTGAGATTTTTATTTTAATTTTCTATATTATTCCATTTACCAATTTCATTTTATCAATTTTTTCAAAAAAGTTTAGTTAAGCATTCTTAGTTTTTACTTAATAAACTTTGAGATTTTTATTTTAATTTTCTATATTATTCCATTTACCAATTTCATTTATCAATTTTTCCAAGAGAGTTTACATTCTTAGTTTTTACCCTATAAATTTTGATTTTTTTATTTTATTTAACCATTTCTATAATAAGATGTGAGATTATTCTGTTTACCAATTTCATTTATCAATTTTTCCAAAAGAGTTTAGTTAAACATTCTTAGTTTTTACTCTATAAACTTTGAGATTTTTATTTTATTTAACTATTTCTATAATAAAATGTGAGATTTGTATTTTTATTCAAAAGAGTTTAATTAACCATTCTTAATTTTTACTCAATAAAATTTGATGTTTTTATTTCATTTAACCATTTCTACTATTTCTATAATGAGATGTGAAATTTTTTTGTTCTATTTACCTTACTAATTATTTATGTTTAATCAATTATTTTCAGTTTTTAAATCTAAACTTTTTTAGATATTTATTTTATTTAACAATTTCTATAATAAAAAGACTTTTCAGTGCGTTTACTCTATAAACTCTTCCATATTTTTATTTATTTAACAATTTCTATAATAAGATATGATTTGTATTTTGGAGAAATGAAATTTTTATTTTGTTTACCAATTTAAATAAATAATAACAATTTCTATAAGAAATTTGTACTCTGGTTAAGTCAAATTTTTAATATGTTTACCAATTTAAGTAAATAATGACAATTTCTAAAATAAAATGTGAAATTTGTACTCTGATTAAAAGAGATGTCTACTGTTTTTACCAATTTAAATAAATAATAACAATTTCTATAATAAGATATGAAATTTGTAATCTGGTTAAATGAAACTTTTATTCTGTTTACCAATTTGATTACTCTTTTTACCAATTTAAAAAAATAAAATTATAGTTCACCATTCTTATTAACAACTTCTTTTTAAATAAACTCTCGATCGAGTCGACCATTTTATTGAAGGTTTTACTTGAAAGCTAAAAGCTAATGGACTTGAATTATTAAAGGTTTACTTTAAGGCTAAAAGCTAATGGGCTTGAACTGTTACTCTAATCAACAATCAATTTTAACTTCTTTCTTACCCAATTTTAAATGTGAGTTTTCTTGATATAAACTAGTTTCACTGATAAGTTAAAAAATCAGTGCGTACGGGTATTAACTATCTTAACCATTACTGGTCCATTGCATTAAGAGTAATAATTAATAAAAACCGAATACATTGAGAAAATACATCTTCAAAGTTGGAAACACTTTCAATGGTTTATTATTACCATAGCAAACATTGCTTATTTTCCTGACAAAACTGAAAGCGATGCGAATGCGGACAAGAATCAAATTCTATCACTTCCTCTCTTTACAACAGCGAATTGGAGTGTGGATAGACTTTACATGAAGGGATGCATCTTCATCTTCTTCGAACTTTTGTCTCATGCAGTTGTGTAGAATCGCAATCCCTACCGTTTGTCATTGTGCGAATCTTTTAAAGTAATCCCAATTATGGCGCAACCATGTATATATATTCCAGTGAACAAAATATAGAGACCTAAGATGAGTATCTTTATTACTCTGATTTAATAGCTCTCTTTATCAAAAAGATGAATGGAAAAGTTTTCTGGTTTTTCTTGTAAGAGATCAAACCATATTACTACATACATTTTCGGAAAGAATTGAATTTTCCTGAATGCAAAGAGATAAAGAATATAGGAATTTTCTTAATACCAATAAAAATGGATGCAATACTAGCGATACAATACGCAATTCCGTGTTGATATCAAAGATCGATGTCAAAGACCTCATCGTACAGAGTTCATTTACAGAAAACAGAGACGTCTAACGAAACTCAAAATTAAAACAGCAACGGCCGCCATCATTATTACAGGAAAACGAACATTCAGTGAAGTTGTTGAAAACCCTCTGAGAGAATCACTCGGCTTGTAAATTTCATGACATTCGAAGAAAATATTGCAACACCTCGAGCAACACTTTACATAGACGGATGCCCTGTTCTGAAAAATGCGAGCAACCCACCCAGATTCAGGCAACTGTAACGCCACTAATTCGAGGTCGTCGCTCTGTGTTTTCTCCCGCTAACACGACGGATGGAACTTTTCTTTTTCTGCAGATTGGCGTGGTGGCTATGGGTTTCGATACCTTGATGTACCCCGTTATCTTCTTGATGTCATCCCGTTGCACGGGTTTGACGATGAAGTCTTCGGCTCCTTCATCTAAACACCTGCACATAATTTGACAGCATCGTTAAATATACTCGAGATAATTATTTCCACACATGGACATACTACATACTATATTTTCGTAGTCTTTCGTGGAGGTTAGTTTCACTTGTCATTGATATTTGCTTAATATGACAGGCAATTAACTCTGATAGTGGTTGTTATCCTGCTTACAGTTAGGTGCCACCGTTTCATAAAGCATTGAGCGAGTTAGGGTTCACAAACAGTAATGTTGTATGACTACCTGGTGGCTACGAATATACGGCAGTATTTCTTTAAAAATTCCAAAACTTAGGCCACAATGGAATCACTTCAAAAATTTTAAAACTTCAACCCCGAGCTTCTTTAACTACTTAAGAATTGGCGATAATCAGCTATGTGGATATAGGGAAATTCAACGCGAAGTTTTAACTCTCAAAATAAACAGAAAACTGCATAGCTATAGCTACAGCTACAGCTACAAGAAAAGCAATCTGGTTGCAGTGTTCTAATATCGTAAATTTATTACTAGATTGTAGGGTGACTGATACCTTTGAATTCGCTGTGGCACATTCTCCGATGACATTACAACTACCGGTATCTCCTTTAAA
Organism: Picea engelmannii; assembly: GCA_009831015.1. Lineage (NCBI taxonomy): Eukaryota > Viridiplantae > Streptophyta > Pinopsida > Pinales > Pinaceae > Picea > Picea engelmannii. Next base: position 6,466 of record ML863514.1, on the reverse strand, counting down.
CCCTTGATTTCCTGCCAGACATGGAAACTTTAGACATGAGCTTCAACTCAGCCAATTAAAGAAAGCAAGAACGAAGCGATCATTTGTTTTGCGCATAAAGACAGCCTCATCTAAAGTCGAAATTTCAACTCAATGCGCCGTGTACCTTTAGTCTCTTGAGGAGATCGTAGCCTGTCAGTTCTGGCATACAATAATCCGTGATAATCATACTGAACTTCAACGGCTGCATAGCAAAAGAACAATGAAACAAGAAATCGTAAAAGACGATTACAAGCTTGAAAGAAATGCATGAACTTCATGTTTCTCGCTTTAAAATCTTCACTCTGAAGGTTATATACATATCATGAAAGTAAGGCTTTAGGCTTTACATTACTGCAGGCAGAGGCTGTTGCGTGCTCTTTATTTACTCCAAGAAGTTCAAGCGCCTTGGTAGCACTATCCACAGCAGTGACTGCAAAGAAAACGCATAATAAGACAAAAGAGAGAATTAAAGGTCCTCAAAAGAGGATCTTCAGAGGAAATCGAAGCTATGTCTATAAAATATCCAATTAAAAACGCATTTTCCGGGCAAATTAGTGATGATGTTTAAAGATTTAAAAATATAGCATTTTCCGAGCAAAGCTATTAAATATCGACTTTAAGGTTTGCACATTTAATACCTTTGACAGAATCCAACCGGAGAAGTCTTTCAATGACCATTCGATCAACACGACAGTCGTCGACGGCTAAAACATGCATCTCATGGCCATCGATCGCCGCTTCCGCCACAGAGACCACCTGCGAATCGCCAAAAGAAGCTTTCTCTCCGTCTCCTTTCATTCTTGCAAAGGACAGACGAGACTCACTTGCAGCCGAAACAATATCCCGCCTACTAGGTTTTCCAAACAGCCGTGTCTCTTCTGCTGCTGCACATTGCAGCTCACGGCAACAGCGAGAAGATATAACGAAAAATCGGATCCATGAAACTTCCTTCCTATAGGACGATAGAAAAACACACCCACTTTACTTTCTTAACCAGAATCGCCACCGCCGGGAATCGAACTGACGACCGTCACTCTGTCCAGTTCAGCGCCGTCTTTCGAAAACCCTAAGCCAAATGGCTTCGAACCCGCTTTATCAGGCCTCCGGAGCAAGTTCTTGCTGTTGTCTCGTCGCGTACACACTCAATCGATGGCTTGGCTTGAGCCTGAAGAGTCCGAGTTCTTTCTTTATTATTGGAGAACGAAAAGCGTGAGACGATCCACTAAAGGTCGCGCGATCCAATCCCATAGCATGCCATAAAGTACCTGTCGACAAATATTTTCCCAAAATTCGCAGATCGCATATTCGTGAGATCCCCAAATACGCCACGCCAGATCGAGTCTCACGACGACCATAACATTATTAGTAATCTCCTTTTTGCCGCTTTGCTTGCTGACGTGGAATTAAAAACCCAAACTGTGGCACGGGAGACGGGGCCACAAGGGCCCCACGCTACACCGAAAATGACAGCCGGCAGACATATGAGCAAAGCCCTGTCGATAATTTTGTCGGTCGATCAAATCGGACCGACACTAAATAAATTCCTGAATCCTTCCCTTCTCCACGCCAAAATTAAAATACAAATATTTCCTCGGTCTAAATTTGCCGGCCTGCCTGTGCCGCCGCTCGGCTCCCGATAAAAAGGGTTAAAAATAAATTCCCCCCAACGTCTCCATCGTAAGACCAGCGACAACAGAATAATTACCTCAATAAATAATAAATCACTCGGGGTCCGCTCCAGCCTGCAAATCTTTACCGGACGGCCCGGCAACGATCCGACAAGACTGGTCCTTCCCGCAATCCAATCATAGCCCCGTTCTCCCATTCGCTCTCCACCGTCCGATGCCCTTGAAAATTGGTGGTCCAACGGATTTGACTGCCTCAGGAGTTTTAACTTTAACCGAGGCGTAAATTTAGGCTTTGTCGTTACCACGCGGGGCTTGAGTTTAAATGGAAAAAGAAGGCTGAAAACGACGGTGGGACGGGGGTTAATTCCCAGCACTAGAAATCCATAATTACTTCCATAATTATCGCATCGCGGCAGTATTTGCCCGTATACGCTTCGTCTGCCGCAGCATCCATACGGTTAGATCGTATCCCTCGTCCCGTCTCCGTTCATACGTGTGAAGTCAACATCAAAATAATATCGCAAGTACGATCTGCCTACGCGGCTTAATTGGAGCCGCAGCTAGGGCCACGTTCCTTGTTTTTGTGGGTGACAAACGTGGCTCTCACTGCCTTGACGTGATGTGACGGCACTGGGTCCGCTGTCCGGAACAGATTGACGGCCGCCGGCGTTTCCAAAGGCGTCTGTAAGGTCACGGCGTTTTTCTACCAAGTCCCATGGTTTTAAATGTGAAAGAAACAATATGGCATTAAATGTGAAAGAAACATTCTAGTCTCAAAAGTTGTTTAGGTGGTGGGGCCTTATCACTATAGTGTGGAGTGCATTTGTAATTCCTTGCCCTGTCCTTAATTTAATACTATAGTATTATTTAAATCAAAGGATACAGTTATGTGAAATATGCCTTACCTTGGTATATGGAGCTAATCTATCAACATCAAATATAAAACCCACACATGCCACTTTGCATTTAAAAATATAGAAATTCCAAGTCAATGTGAGACATTAGCGGGGACCAAATTTGACATTTGATGCTTTGCTTGTCCTGCTAAATCTTAGATCTCCTTGATTCTATGACTAACGGTCTATGTTCTGCACTCTAAGCCTGGCCCCCTGTTTTAAATGTATACTACTCTAAGCCCTCTAGCTTTAGTCAATCAACTTCTATGAGAGTGATTGAGGTTGGTGTGACGTTAAATACATGGATTTCTTAACCACCTAATCACAATTATGGTGCATGAAAGTTAAAGCCCATGGATTATCTCTTATGATTACATGTTTAATGCTTAAATGGATTCTGTCTTTTGGGAAATCTCAATAATACGGTAAGATTTGACAATAATTGCAATGGCAAATTGCATAGACAAAGTACTTTATTACAAATAATTAAATAATTTTCAAAAACCTAAGAAAACTTAAGATATTGCACAGCCTAAACATTGTTGTAAACATTGTTGTAGGCAATTACATGGGTGATTTTGAAATTGATTTGTTAGCAGAGTTGGTTATGAGATTACTTAAGATATTGCATAGTTTAAACATTGTTGTAGGCAATAACATAACAAATTTTGAAATTGATTGGTTAGCAGAGTTGGTTATGAGCCTTTGCACTTTCATTCATGATGATGTTGAATAAAAGAATATAAGAAAAATATGTATAATATAATATCGAGTATAAAAATATATACAATATCTGTAATATCATGATCATGTGAAGTAAAATATGTGTAATGTAATATCTAGTATAAGAGTATATAGCCTAAACATTGTTGTAGGCAATAACATTGGAAATTTTGAAATTGATTTTTTTCCAACTTTGATTATGAGCCTTTGCACTTTCATTCACCAAAAAATAAGTAAAATATGTGTAATGTAATATCTAGTATAAGAGTATATGGCCTAAACATTGTTGTAGGCAATAACATTGGAAATTTTGAAATTGATTTTTTTTCAACTTTGATTATGAGCCTTTGCACTTTCATTCATCATGATGTTGTTGTTGAGCTAGAATAAAAGAATATAATAAAAATAGGTGTAATATAATATCTAGTATAAAAGTATATGCAATATTTGTAATATTATGATGATGTTCAATCAAAACCAAAACAATAGTAAAATAGGTGTAGTGTAATATGTACTATAAGAGTATATGTAATATAATAATAATGTTAAATAATAAATCAAAAGATTTGTGTATAAATTGTTGATTAACAATAAAGTAAGTTGTAGGTTAAAGATTTTACGAAATGAAGATTTTTTCTGAGGATATTTACTCGAAATTCGATGAGAAATTGTTGGATTCGTAGATTTAAGTGATTATTTATGTAGAATCCGAGTGCTCTCAGAGTTTTTCAGCATGTTGAATCCATTTTTACATTCATAAATGAATTCTGAACAACAAAAAATAGTGATTCATGTAAATTTATATCGCGAAAAAAACCATTTCATAAAACAACTAGCCAATGCCATAAAGTAATATCAAAATAGATGATTGCGTGGTTATAAAAAGAAAAAAAATAGAAGTATCCAGTAATTGCAAAAAAAAAAAAAAAGTATCCAGTAATTGCATTCTCAACAAAAAAATGGTTGGCTAAGTTTTATTTGCATAACTCAATGACATAAAATGAAATTCTATCAATGTGAGATCAATCCAATGACATTTACACAAAACAAAAACACACAATTTGTTAATTTAGGGTAAGTTCGTGTCACTTAGCAGTTGAAATAAGGAGATGGAAAAATATAAACTGAGAAGAACAATTATACTTATTTAGTGAATGAAGAGAGATTCACAATGAGGTGCATGTGATATTACATTGTCATGTGTATGAACAAGATATAAGTACTCAATTTGACATGAAGATTTGAGTAGATTATATAGCTTGTTGATTTTGTCAACAAAACAAATAGGTGGTTATATTAAGGATGCTCTAGAACACCACCAAAAAAATATTCTACTCTATTATATTCAATGCTTAGATACACAAGGCCATTAACTTTAGGCTCTAATCCATAGAGGATTCAAAGTGAAATAGATCCAAAAATAACAAAAGAAGACTGCTTAAACACTTCCAAGTATGTACCTGGACAAATTCTCCTTTAAGAAATATATAGACAAAATACATAAACCATTAGAGAAAAAATAAACAATTAATTTATGCCTAAGGAGAGTTCACACAATGGATGATGATTCCAAAGTGCTCAAAGATAGAAACCATGGCAATGTCCACCATGTTCAATCGATGGTGAAGAATTGTGATCTCATTTCAGGGTCTCTTTTCCCAATCTAGAAAGGTTAGGATGCATTTCACAACTTTCACACATAGGCAGTCTTTGGCCTAGGTTAGGATCCATCATTCTTTTCCATGCATCATCCTCGTCATTCATGGAAGCTAGGCTAACATGAAAAGAAGCTACCTCTGATAAGCAGACTATCACCCATTAGTACACAACTCTTACGTCACCTAGTAAGGAGGATGGGAAACATAAGCACTTATCCATGAATATCATATGGAGGCAAACAAAGGGGATTGTCGCTAAGGCAAGGAGGGACAAGAGAAGTAACATTAAAGTTGGGATTAAGGAATGGATTGACAAAATGGAAGGAAGTGACTCCTAGGAAATACAAGGATGATGGTCATGAGGCTGGCATGAATGTAAATCATGCAACATATGCATAAATCCATTGTATAAATGGGGGAAAGGGTTAGCTATTTATTAGAAGTAGGAGCAAGTGAATCATCATCGACCATGCATATTTGAGTGAAAGAGATAATCCTCCATTATCAAAGGTGGAGAGAGGACACTTCGAGGAAATAGATGATTGTCCTTACAAAAAGAGATGTCATTCCCACTACCCAAGCGCCAAGAGAAATATCTACAAATAAAAGGGGCAACATTATTGAGCAGCCTCTAGATGGGAGAACCATTGGAACTTTGAGGGGCATATTCAAGGAATCTCATTCTTGTCACCCTTCTGAAATATTTATTGTAAAGAGCTTTCTTCTACCAGGAGAAGTCTCCAATGATGAGATTCCAAGCTAGATTCTCCCCTGAAGCTTTGTTGGTCAAGGTTGGATATTGAATGGTAGCCCCCCTTTGTCTAATGGGGATAACCTTTTTCCAAATGACATCATTGAAATTATTCATGTTGTTGTGTTTTCCCCTTACCAACTTTTGTATCTCTAATAGGTCCCCTAGAGGGGAAAACAAGGATGAGGATAAGTAGATAGGGAAGGCAAAAAGAACCAATTTAATTAGCACTAGTTTTCCATGCATATTCAACAATTATAGTCCCAAAGCAGAGATTTTAGATTTTATTTTATGCAATATTGATACTTAGTCTTCATCCTTGTGCGATCTAAGGACTATTGGGATCCATCGATACTTGAAGGACCTCTAATTTAGTTCCAATGAGAATTTCATCAAGAGTGATATATGCCCCAATGTTTATTTGTGTACATCCCATCCGCATATTTTTCGTTTGTCTTTGTTAGTTTTCCCTCTGGAGGCATCCATTTATGATGAAATGACATTTTGAATCTTTATGTATTGAAGATTAAGGATCCTTCCATGGAAAGTGTGTTGTTCACAATCTAGGCATGATTCATTGACTTTCATGATCTAAAATGAATCCACCTCCAAACTCTGCAAAAGGGAAAATTCTTAAAAAAGTTTGAAGTCAATGGTCCATTGGAAATTAACTTGAAAACCAAAGGCCAAATATCTCATTTTGGCCACATGAAGGTGAAAATATTCACGTGATGGTTGGCTTAATTGGTTATGAGCCTTTGCACTTTCTTTCGTCATGATGTTAATGCA
>ML863512.1:0-13245 GCA_009831015.1 Picea engelmannii | reverse complement strand
TACCGCTTACCATTCTTCCAACTCACCACCGTCATCTAGAGATGTCATACCCCAAAACCACCCCTTGCAAGTCCCATTTCATGACCCCGTCAGCATGTCCCCTCCATCTAATCGTTACGAGTCATATCTTTTTGTTTTTTCCCAATCACCATTTTGCACGTCGATTGGATACACACATCAGATGTCCTTCACCTACCCCCTCATGCTCTAAAGGACCCGTTGGCCATTTATTACTGGCCACATACCCGTTGTTCACCTGACCTGTCTTTTTTTCGTCCAACGGATACCCGTTCACTAAATTCTAACCTCGTTTCGGTCATTCACATTCCACTCACACTCCCTGCGTATCAGAGACTCATTTTCCTTCGCCTCTGCAACATCTCATCCAGCCATAGTTTTCGCCTACTAACGTGTGTTCAGTGTGCAGGTATCGATGGAAATCAATGGCGCCCAAAAGTAAAAAGTCAAATGTGGAGGAAAATCCATTCCTCCCACCTCCTGTCGATCTCGACTGGATCCCATTAGCAGACAAAGACTATTTAATCTCAGACACCAGGTCCGAATTCGACTTCTCGAGCTACAGTCGTGGTTTAAAGTCACCTTCATCTATCAGAGCGATGAAATTGGGCTCTGGGAGTCAAATTTCCCTCTGTATCTCTTTCCCCAAGTCCATCATTTTCCCGAATTCGCCCTCAAATGCCAAGCGCACTACCTCCCTGATCAGAGAGCCATAGTATCTTCGTCTAGAGAAACCTTTTTCCTTATTACAACTGAGGCCATTGATCAAATGATGCAGGTACCTAGAGTCGAACTCCGTTCTCCTTTCACCATTGAAATTCTAACAGAAATGTATCAGAACCTGTCTTTTCCTCAAAGAGCACAAATCTTTGAGATTTTCCTCCCACAAGATGCCCAATTTCCTAAGAAGAATCGTCCTTATCATTCCTCTATATTTTTCGAAAACGGAAATTAGATTATCTCAACACTGTGTGTTTTGCTCGGTTACTTCTTAGACGAATGGGTGGATGAACCTATCCTAGGTTTCCTGTCCATTTTTTTTGCTGAAGAGAAAGTTGCCACCCAGTTTGATTACAACGTTTTTTTGGCCGAAAACCTGCATGAGCAATTGACAAATTTCCCTACAGAAGGCATGTTCCGGTATTCTTCAATACTGGCCTACATGTTTATGTTGTATCAAGCAGAGAAATTTTCCTTTCTCATGCAGAAAATGGACAAGGACGGAAAACCGCAAGCAGTAACTTTATGGACGTCGTTGCTCAGAAGAAACTCCACTGAGTTCAGTTTCAAACAATTCATCGAGTTGTTTTATCATCCAGTGGTAAGCATCCTCAATGGAAGACCAGAACCGAGGATAAACGAGGAGATCCAAATAGTTCTACACCTTTCGGATATCGCAAAGACCGAGGACTGGTTCCTATATCAGAATCACACAAAGATCAGAGTGTATGGGTGTGAACTAGCTCCATACAAATTGCCCAAGTATGTGCCTGTTCGAATATTTGCACTGGATTATATTCGTCAGATGATAAACTCAGATGACATTCATTTTGTGTCTCTGAAGAAAAAACAACAGATGAGAATTAAAGGGAAAATAGGACGTTTATCTGTAACAGTGGAGCTGTTGGGGAAGAGGCAAATAAACTATTAAAGGAAATGAAATTCAACACTAGTTTCATTTGGTGTTATGATCCAATTGGGATCATTGCAGAGATGAGTTCCAAAAACAAAATTTCACCAGACAGAGTGGAAGGCAAATACTCTGGTAGATACTGAACAACAAGAATCTCCTCCAGTCTCTATTTCACAGACTACCACTCCACAGGTACCAAAGGAAAAAAGGCTAAGAAATGATGCCTCTCTAGTCACTGAGGTATCAACAGAGGATTTTCAGGTATACAACAAAAGACCCGAAACCACTCATACTACTCACATGTTTGGTGAGGAAGAGCCCTACTCTGCCAAAATGATTGAGGGAAAACATAAGGTGGTGTCCACTTCTTCTTTAAAGAAGCAGACGAATATAGTTGTGACCACCCAAACTCCGCAAAGGTCTGGACCTCTGAACATTTTCAAAAAATATGATATGATTAAAAAGAAGAACCAGATGCTGACCAACAACACCTATGCTCAGTTCTGGAATCAAACCTCCACAACACAACATAGACTGTTGTCAGCTTTTGACATAGAGAAAGGAAGAATGCATCTGGCATTTTTGCAAGCACAGGTGCCTCAACCCAAAGAGATCACTGAGTACAAAAGGTCAACTATCCTTTTTGACACCAAACAAGTCCATCCAACTGACTAGATGGATTTGCACAGATAGACTGAAGAAATGGTTTTCTCCACATTGGCATATGCTTCCTCTACGGCAACAAAATTATAGGTATCTCTAAACAACGTTCAGACCCAATTGGAGCTGGAAAAAACTGTGGAGCTAGCAAAATCCATGGAGGAGATGACTCTGCAAGGAACATAGATCAATAGGCTGAAAATGGAGGTTGAAAGTCTCTAGGAACTCAAGTCTTCTTACCAAACAAGATACAACATTGAGAAACAAGTATCAGAGAAGCTCAAGCAGGAAATACAACAACTTCATAAACAAACAGTGGCAGGTAAGACATTAGCATAGGCTAAGGAAAATATTTGGACAGATATCTCCAACTCCATAAACGAAATTTGGCCCATGGTGCAGATCATGTTCGAGCAACATTATTTGGTGTTGAAGAGTAGTTAGGCCATCGAAAGGATAAGAGGAGAGTTGGGTGAAATTCCCTCGGCAGCTAACGAGATCATCAAGTTTATGAATTCAAAAACCAAGGAAGAACTTGAAAACCTGAAAGTTGAAGACAGAACATAGACTATCCTCGAAGTCAAAAGAGTGTTGACCAAAAGATGACTAATGTTGCAGTTGGAGGAGAAATCTCAGAACATGGACATTGGAGTTCAAAGGTTTTTTAACAAGCTTGAGGCCTTACAGAAAAAGGGCCTTCCTGGTTTATTTGTCCTAAATGATAAATTGATGACCTAATCCAATTATAAGCAAAAGATTGCCACCGTGGCCAAAGACAGTTCCAAGTTCTTAGGGATACAGGGCAACATCACAGGCAAAACGTTCTTGGAGACTTTGCAGCCTGACCTCAACATACAACACGAAATCAAGTACATTTTCCTCACCAAGCTGACTTTTTCTAAGTATATCGAGATGGATGAAATCTACCGCCGACTATTGAAAGTTACCGTCCCCGGTACACAAAGATGGGATGAGCTATGCAAATTGATTGAATAAAGATAAAGGTCTCGTCCAAGTCAGCGTCCAACACAGTCAAAGTCATATGAATGACTCACCAACGGTCTTCCCCAAAATCAGCATGAAAGATTCGACGCATCATCATCAGTTCCTATATTTTTGTATCTTGTTATCTAGATAGTTAAAATTAGCTTCTGCCATGTTATGATAATTGATGACAGGGTTGCTTATAATTTTGATTATAAATACTTCAAACCTTGAAGTACCGAGGGTTGATCTTTACGCCCGAGGAGCTGTAATCGCTGTAATTTTTATCAAGAGGTTATTCCAGTAAAACAAAGAGACGTTTAACAGGATTCCTGCGTGTTAACTGTTGGTGAAGTTTCCTCTGTCTTCGTAAAAACTTTTCTTTCTCAGTGATCATGTTGTTTTTCTAATCTAATCTTTAAAAGAAGTTAAAGTTGCAGAATTTACCATCGCGTACTTTGTTCCCAATCTTTTATAGATTTAAATGTTTTCCTTCTGATGTTATAACAAATAAATTCTTTTTTTCTTCTTTGTTTTAGCCGATATCTCACCTTTTCAACAGTCCATCATTTTATTTCTAAAAGAATCCAGCAGTTGCACTACCTTGCCCCGTAAAACGAATCTTCTAAAAAACTGTCCTTTGATCTCCTTTTTATAAAACAGACCCCATAGCTCAATGGAAGCGTAAGTGACATTCAACCATTTTATTAAAAAAAAACCAAACAACTCGGTACTATTCTTTTTAACTAGCCTAGGATCTGAAAATCCAAACAAATCTAAATCTTACAGAGAGATCCCTCTTTGAAACTGGCAGGGCTAGATCCCAGTTTCGAAGTGGTTGGTTAAGGTTACCTCTCGTAAATTTCTTCTGCCCATTTACAACCTCTGGGAATTTACAGAGTGCTAACAGGAACTAAGTGCCAAACTTAAACCAACCTTCCCGAGTTGGACGAAGAAGGCTCCATTTGGCTACAACTAGAAGTAGATTTGGATCAACGTGAGTGTCGCCTGCATCAACGAATCATCAAGGAAATGCTAGTCCAGTGGAAAGATACAACCCCAACAGATGCCACTTGAGAACCAACTACCATTCTGCAACAATTTCCACATCTCAAGCCTTGAGGACAAGATTGTTTTTAAGGGGGAGGACATGTTAGGGACCTAACCCCTCACGTAGGTAGAATAATATATTTCGATGTAATAAAGGTCAATATTAATAAGGCCTAGCAATAAGGAATAATACGTCGAATGTAAGAAGACCTAATAGAAGCTTCCACTTCTAGAAGGATCCTCCTCTAGATGGTTCTTTTGATAGACAAATTTAGTATAAATATGAGTCGAGGGTATGAGAACTGTTGTCTTGGATATTATTGGAATAGAGCTCTTCTCTACTAGAGGTTGCCCCCTTGAAGAGGCAAGTGAACATTGCTCTCAGTAATCTAAGTGCTCTTTCTGGTGTTATTCTGGTATTATTGTGGTGTTGTTCTGGTTATATTGTTGCTGATTTGCCATTTCTAGCATTTTATTTCCATTCTGCATACTTTTTATATCTGGAATATTACAGAAGCATACACTTATCTAATGTCTCTAGCATGAGTTTGTTAATATCAAGAAATCTATGCTAATCTCTTTTTTGTTGAGACGGGTCTAGAGTTTACACGCAAGGTGGTTGTGAAATTTCTTTCATATCAACAAAAAGTTTGAATCCATCAACTCTTCTGACAAGCTAAGTTTGATGATCCTAGTGGTGGTTGTCTTAGTCCTACAAGGCAATAAAATCTTTATCTTAGGATCATAAAAGAGCTACATCTAGACTTGGTTATGACCTACGAGGGTAGTCCACACATTTTTGAAGTTCATCCATTTATTGTGGAGGCAGGGGTTAGTGTAGGTGACAATTGTCAAGTGAGGCATTAATGTATTTAGATTTGCAAACCACATTCCACTTATTTTTGAACAAGGGGTAGATGTTATCACAAGGAATGCTATGAAGTGGATCAATTGGAACAACTATAATATTTATCAGACACAAGGTGTTGGAATATTCACAAACACTCCAATGAGAGTCAACACTCGTATTTATTGGAACCTCGATGAATTTGGCTGAGAATCCTACAAGAGTGAGCTTTGAGAAAGATTGGAGAGAATTCAAAATTATTAATTGTGTTCCTATCATCATTTCAGGAAATGACTTCTCAACATTGTATTCTCCTCTTATTCGTGATGGACACACATAAATTTTACTGACAAGCAATGCACAAGGACCCCATAAATATAGTTCATTAGATATATAAAAAGGATGGAATATTAAGAGAAGGCATTGTGCAATTAGTGTTGAATTTTGTAACTATGGTCTGTCTTCATAATGAATATATTTAGTCTCATAAGATTTGTAAAACATATGTAAATGCTCGAGACATGCGAAAACATATTTTTGAGTCAAGTCCTCCCTCAAAATTTCAAGAGGGAAAGTTTGAATTTGTAAAAATGAATTTTTGTCTCCAAGTTGTCAAAATCGACCCTCCTCCAAGTCAAGTCGGTCCACAGTATTGAAGATAACCCAATATAAAGTCGGCCCTAAGAGAATTAACAAGTCGGCCCCAAAACTGAGTGACAAATTAGTATAAATAAAGGCATTGGCCTCTCCATTTACATACAACAATTTGCCTTCCTCATAAGAGAAATTGCAGCTACAAAGGCTCACTGGTTTCTGGAGCAACTATGTATCTCAAGCAAAGATCTCTTAATATCTGTTTTTCGTTCTTCTTTCTCCTTTCTCCAGTTTGCACGTGTGATATCTCTCTCTCTCTCTCTGTAATGCACATCTTTCTGTAGCTGGTAATCTCTCTCTTGTGCTCAACTTCTCGTGACGCTGCTGCAACTGTTGCTGTATCTACTAGGGTTTGACTTGGAGGCTAAGACTAGGTTCTGATTGTTTCTCTTGTTGTACAAAGAATTTATCTATTAAGAAGGGCTGTTGGGTCCCCCCCCTAGTGGGTTTTCCCAGGGTAAATCTTGTGTCTTTCTGTGATCTCTATTGTTCTACTTTTATATGGTTGAATTTCTGAAGTGTAATTGCTTAATGATATATTGAAAAGTAAAAAGGAAAACATAATTAGAGGTAATTATTAGTATTTCGGAAATATGTACCTAGATCTATTGTTCTAGGAATTTCAACAATTAATTGATGCTTTTCCAAACCAAGCACTTGATTTTCATGATGCACTTAGAAAGAACAAAAAGTTAAAAGGAGCAAATGTAGAACATGTTTTGTCGTACATGGATCCTAATGTTTGCATGATTAATTTTGATGATGAAACTTACAGGTTGGGGTAACTTCAGGATAGGGATGAAGAGTTGTAGCAGAAGCATGACTTAATTATAACCTTATCACACTTTGAGGACGAGTAGCAATGCTATGTACACATATACTAATAATAAAGTAGAAATAATAAGCATACTTTAACAATATATATTTATAAAGAATAAAGAATAACAATAAATAGTCACGAGTATTCAAATAGGCACTTGTTGAATTATATTTATATGTACACCCATTCTATGTAAAAATATGTTAGGTATTATTCAAGTACAATTGGTTGTATAAGGACATAACCCTCTTGAAGTGGTCAAGGAAGTTTCCCTCTCGAAGTGGCATAATTTTCTTATCAATGCAATATTACATTCTATTATTGCATATTATTATTAATTGGATATTATATTTATTCTTGGCCATTAATATCTTAACATTTAGGATGGTTGTTCATTGACATCGTGGCTTTAACAAACATGCATTTTTGATGTCATGTACACCCAATGGATTTGGTAGGTCCAATTGAAAACCACCATGGAAAACTTGATCTAGAATAGTGTAAGACCCGGATAAGTGGGGCTTCCCTTTGCATGTGATGTACCACACCTTAAACATACATTTCTCCAAGTAAAGGCAAACCTTATTTCCAACTTAAACACAATGAAGAGTGCATTGATGGTCCATTAACTTCTCTTGCATAACAAGAGTTCTAGAATGAATTTCAATGCCTTTAGAATATAATTACTATAGATGCTTGGCAAATCCTTTGACCTAATATTGAAGTGATTGGAGAGATTAATGATACATGTAACTTAGGAAAAGTTAAGGACAAAAGTAACTTAAAAAAGGGGCCAAGGGTTGGTATTCAAATCACACCTCAAATATGCACTTTGCTAAAGTGTTTCACAATGACAAAAACACAATCATGGTATGTCAAAGTGTTTGCAATACAAAGTGGAATGTGCCTCTTTCAATAGGGATTCCATGGGTCCACCACAATAAATACACAATTGATCCAACCTACACAAAAATTGCATTTCAAGTTGTAGACCTGATATGGCTCTAAATTAGTAGTAGAATGTTGGCGAGTTGCTTAAATGGGACCAAAGTTAGGATTAGTGTCATGCTATTAGGCCATTCGTAGAAGACTATAGGAGAGACATTCATGGTATGGAATAAAACGGGTATGAGAGAATGATTCAAACAATTTTATTAATGGACATCTTTTTTGTATTTGATAACAAAGTGAAAATCAATGCAAGTAAGATGCTCATTTGAAGTGTTGAACTTCTTGGATCACGGTTTGGAAAAAATTGAAAGGGAAATGGTTTGAATAAATGATAGTTTCATTTTCCTCAAAAGTTAATGGTGTCAGTACTAAATGGGTTGGACCAAGGCATACAAGCCTTATTATAAGTGGGATAGGATAATTTTACTTGGCTTGATTAAAGGTAATTGAATGACAAGCTATGTGATGATCCTTTTGTTAAAGACATGCTACAAAGGCGTAATGGGAAGCATTGATTTCAATCTTGAAGCGTTGTAACAAGTTAGGAAGAGTTAAAATAGGAGTAGAGCAAAGATGTTGTTGAGAATATCAAAAGCAAGTTGATGAGACTTTGTCCAAGCAAAAATAACTTTGGCATTGGTGAGTTGGTGCAATGGGTAGGCGATGTTAGAGTAGCCCAAGATAAAATTGTGATAAAAACTATCCAATCTAAGAAAGTTGTGAAGCTCGGTAAATGTGCAGGGAGTGGGCCAAGAGAGGATGACTTCAATTTTTACAATCGAGGTGGTAATTTAAGTTCGATCAAATCGTAAATTTAGGGAAATTGGAAGATAATTGGTGTTGACATTTCTTGAAGGTGTATCAAATGTTGCTTTAAGTTTTGGAAAATATTAGAGTGTTGTCTAGATAGATATGATAAGGTTCAAAAGGAAATCTAGAAAGATTGTTTTCATCCTCATAAAGGTGGTGAGAGATTTAATGAGTCCAAAGGCATCACAAGCCACTCAAAAGACCTAATTTGCTATTAAACACAATTTCTTTATATTGAGGATTTATTAAAGTAAATATGGGTCCAAAATGAACCTCCTAAGGAAAATATTAAACTAGTAAAAGCATATGGCATGTCACACTAAATTAGAGGTGTTATCTAGTGAAGATTAATCTATATTATCTCATTAATGACCAAGTAAGTTGGTTAATATAGAGCTAAGAGGTGAGCGTAAAAAATAATAATAAAGTTTTAGATCCTTATGAACACAATAAATACAATAAATGATGTAGTGCCAAAATGTGTAAATTTATATTATATTATTCATAATTGAAAAATATACTATTATTCTTTTTAGATGCAGTGCCAATATATGTAAATTTATATTATATCATTTATAATTGAAAAATACTATTATATATTTTTTAATCCTTTAGGTATTTTCCCTCATTTTGAGGTAGTAGGATAAAGAGGCCGGGACAACCATCGTGAAGACTTGACCATGTGATATTCTACTTGTAATTCACAACACTAAACCACTCAAACTAACCTATATGATTAATTACCTTTTTAATATATTTAAAACTCAAATAAAACTATAATTAAATAATAATAATATATACTTATAAATATTTTATCTAATACATAATTTATTATTATATATAATATAATTGATTAATTATTAGATATTTGTTATTTACTATATAATATATAATATATAACAACTAAATATATAATATATAACAACTAAATAGTTATAATATATATGTAATTTCTATTCATGACAAAATGAAAATACAATCCTTAAGTTGTGATACATATACCATGTATAACTAACCAACTATCAATATACTATGTTATATAATATAATTTATTAGTTATATTATTATATTAAAACCAATTATATTATATAATATAGTATTTATATATTAAAATTAAATAATTTGTTATTGGTAACCAATTAATTATAATTAATGAGTTATAATATAACATATAATATAGTTTTTTTTTTAACTAAAAACAATAGTTTATATTTCTATATATAAACATTAATATTACAGTCGGCTCGGTGAGGGTCTGCCAAAATGGAAACCATAGCCCTCACTGATCAAAGATATACCAAAGTGTTTTTGACCAGAGTTTTAGAACAAACTTCAAAATAGATTATCCATCATAATTCCTCAAGCTAGATAATCCTATGATCCTATAAGCCAAGACCATATCAGGCTAAATTCTTCCTATGCCTGTATTTAATAAATAAAAAGAGAAGAAAACATAACACTGCTAATCAAATCCTGGATTTTTATGGTGTCCCATGGTGGCTCTCCAACTTAGAAATTTCCCCAACCTCGCTTGCATCCTCCTCATTCGTGATCAGGATGGGGCATTTGTGAGAACCAGGTGGGTTCAAGTCCCTTGACACACTCTTGTTTGTTTATTTCACTGCTCCTTTGGAGTAATTCTGAATCTTATGCCAAATTGAAATATGAAAAAGAGCTCAAATTTTCCTTCCAACATCTTGATCGCCTGTATAGTGGCATCATTTTCCTTCCCGAATTTCTCCACTACCTGGGCTACCATGGCCTTAAATATCCAGTATGTCTCTACAAGTTTGAAATACTTTGTTTCCCTAGTCCTTGAATACTGTGGGTCATCCACCCACTCCTTGACTTCTTGGACTATGGATTCTTCTCAGATATTACACCATTGGAGTCTAACTGCTTCCTCTATCTCTCCAACCAATTTTTTTCTCCTCGTCATAGCATAATTATTTGAATCTAGACCCAACCATCTAGGCTTCCCTCGCAACCCTGGTTAGATTGACCGAGCCTTGCGAGGAGGACGCCTCCTACTTCTTTCCTTTCTGTCCTCTCCACCGCGCTCCTCTTCTGGACATACTGCTATTCCTGCCTTCTTTAGTCTTCGCTGTCCAACTACCTCCTACCTTTTTGTTCATCTTCTTGGCTGACTTACGAATGCGACTCGTCCACGAGCCCTTACTCACCCAATGATTTGAGACCCACAAAACTTTCGATTGAATGTGCTTGTCTCCTCAACTCAGTAGGCTTCCCTCCTTATTCCTTGCAGGAGGAAAAAGCCATGAAACCTCCTTTGCAAGTTTCCATTCCCAGATGCAGTCTCTGACCCCTTGAATTTCATGCTCACTCCTCCATCTTAGACAATCAACCTCGCTTAGTTTTGCTAACTTCGACCCATTATAATGGCTTCTTAGCATATAAATCCAATTCTCTTCAACTCTCGAAGCTTGAAGTCTTTTCATCAGTGCTTCTGGGTGAATCAACTCGACTTCGACTGCTGTCACTATACTCCCACACACTCTCACATAACTACTCTTCATTATGCTTGGCTTACTTCGTGACTGGCTCTATATGAGCCACCTCTTCCAATAATGACCACTTTCTTCTGTATCTCGACATACTACCACCATGATGCTACTGAAAAACTCCCATTTTGGCATCTTTTTGGCTTCGTATACCCTATAGATACATATACATTTTGCCTCCTTATACGTGCTAAGTACTTATTTCTTGTATTTTCTGATCTCTCCTAAGGTATTATCTAATTTGCCATATATTAATCTTGATTTCTCTTTATCGTTAAGGTTTGGTGTGGATTTTGAAAAGAAAAGTTGAATTGTTTTGTGTATGGATAAATAATAAAGCTAACTATGATTATAAAGTGTAAGGTGTTCCAGGTTTCTCCAAATGAAATATGAAGGATTTCTATTTTCAACACAAGGGTATTTTGAGAAGATATAGCAAAAATCCAATATAATGCTAATATACATATCAACATTCAATATATGTATTCCAACACTATTGCATCAACAAGAATATTCAACCTATACCTAATTTGATACTCAACATATTACCTTAATACTTGCAACAAAATTAAAGGATTAAAATCAACAAGAAGTATTAAGTGTTCACTGGCAAAGATAATGAAAGGGAATGAATTCTGAGTCTGCTCCAACAAGATTCCAACCATACTTAATACATATCAAGGAGATATGTACTCAACGGGTCGAATCAAGCAATTCAACATGTGCTAAGATAAGCCTTGATCCACTTGCACAACTAAAAACCGACTTAGTCATTGTGGAAGGGATCCATGGTCTGGATGATATTTTTGATTGGCTGCTAAGTAACCACACATGTCTTAGCAAATCAACAGACAATAGGAGTTTAAGTTTTTTAGTTTGTTAGTGGAATAATGGGAACTGACAATTCTATCTTTAGACGACCAAATTCTCTCAGTTTGTATATATATTAGTGTGCTCATGTATGTGGGGGGACGTATGATATCAATGTGCATTTCACTATAGTGAATTGTAAGAGCCACGAGCTCCAAGTTTAGACTTTTAATATAATATTGCTATTATGTGTTGAGTGCTAAATTACTGGTGTGCTGGTGTTTAATTGAGAAGCGTGAGCATAGGACTACCGGTGAGACAGGGCCCGCTCACAGGTACGGTTCTGTGTTGTGAATATATGTATATGCTAGTGTTACTTACTAGTTTATTTTCTAGTTTAAGTTTGTATAAATCTATTCTTGTTTTAGAACTTAGACTGCAGAATAACCACATGCTGCATAATGGCCACCTGTGCTATGCTGCAAAATGACAACTAAACTGTGCTAGGACTTAGAGTGATACAGATTATTGATAACCCTATCAGTCATTGTTCACCTTAACATTTCATACCAAATCTGTGCTAGTAGTTTGCACCTAACGGTATTGGTAATATCATCAATTGGATTATCATTTGAAGAGCCATATAAATTGTGGAACCTAAGTTCTGATATGCTAACTTAGCAATAATTTCATTTTCGATTTTCCTGTGTGAATTAAGATGAAAGACAACTAGTTTCTTTTACTTTGCTTGGAGTGTTGCAAAATTATTTTCTTTACAACCTCACTTGGTGAATACACGAGGGTATAGGGTTATGAAAGCTCAGAGACCTTATCCTGAGAGGTACCACTAGATGGGTTGAGGTTATAGCTTTATTCTTTTATGCTTTTCTTCAATCTATACATAGTTTTGTTTAGCTAATCTTTTTCAATAATTGGGCGAAGTCTATTTTCTGTGCATATTACACCAAGTGCCTCGCAAGTATAAATTGAACCCTGGGTTGATAAATTAAGTGACAGAGTATAGAGTGACACCAAATAATTGGGAATCATTTTTTTACCTCTTCATCTGCTTGAGTCCAACTATCCAGGCCACTTAACCACCTGTACTTTCATAACGATCATGTTTCTAAGTTGGCGCAATTGACACGATGTTCGACAAGACCGTCTTGAATGCCCTGACCTGTTGACGATTGAAATCGGGGCCTTTCTTGTTCTAGCTCTAACCTTTCTGTCATTCAAGATGTCCCAACTACCTTGTCGAGCCTCCAAGTGGCTAACCCTTGCCACTGCCTATTCTCGACATGTGACACCCCGTCTGAGGGAACATATAATATATTTAGTTACAACTAATAAGTTATATTATATATTATAAAATATAGTATTTCATAATTTAATAAATATTGGTATTTTTTCTTAGGTTACAAAGCTCGAGGAAAACTCCCAAGTATTTCCCCTCGAATCTTCAGGGCACAAGGCCGGTAAACAA
>ML863511.1:0-16439 GCA_009831015.1 Picea engelmannii | reverse complement strand
TATCCCCTTATTTTAAGGCCAGATAGATGCAGATGCTCTAGAAAAATGGTTGAATCTGCTAGAAGGCTATTACTCTATCCAAAAAATTTCGACAGTGAAAAGATCACCTTCGTGCTCCTTAAATCCCTTCCCCATGTCAGAGCTTGGTGGGAAGGTTACTGGGAGAGGTACACCGCGGATGAATCTACACTATTTGGGAGAGAACCCACTTGGGCAGCCTTTGTAGACGCCCTATAGGAGGAGATCTACCCTGTCAGAAACTATGATGACCAATACATGAGATGGACAACTTTGCATCAGAAAAGAGACCAGACAGTGTCGGAGTACACCAACATCTTTCATACCTTACGCTCAAAGCTGGGTATCAAAGACTCTGAGCGGCACCTAGTTTTGAAGTACTGCAGTGGTCTACACAGGTACATCCAAACAGAGATGGATTTCTTGGACATCTCCTCACTGAGAGTTACTTATCGATATGCAATCAAGATTGAGGAGAAATTCAAGCAGCAGAGTAAGTGGGAGAAGCATGCCAAAGGCAAATCTAACTCACATAAGGAAGGAGTCAGGACAGAGCAAGGAAGGCCAACCTCAAGAGAGCCAATCCCAGATGCAGGCAAAGAAGTTTAATGGGAAGTCTAAGAAAGGCACCAGAAAGTGGTGTGAGTTCCAAAACAACCCTTGGCACAACACTAATGAATGTCGCTCAATACAGTTATTGGTGGCCAAGCTCAAAGACAAAGAGTCGAACCCCGACTTGGACCCTGATTCAGAAAATAATAAAAGGAGACAAATCATTGATGCAGAACCCACTGCTACTATCACAACTGCAACAATCCAACCAAAAGAGGATCCTAAGGAGGGGGAGCAACTCTTCCATTCACAGATGTGGGTGAAGGGGACCCCACTGCATTTTATTGTTGATAGCGGAAGCCAAAAGAACATCATCTCAGTAGAGGTTGTCAAGTAGTTGGATTTGCCAACAACACCACACCCGCAGCCATACAACATCAGGTGTGCCAAGGTCAAGATCTACGTGTCAGCCAGTAGTGTCGCCTATCATATCATCTATGGCAGCAAGCCCTTCAAGGATGAGGTATTGTGTGATGTTGCCCCACTGGAATTCTGTGATGTTCTATTAGGCCAGCCATATATGTAGAGGCATCATGTTATTTATGAGTCTCGACCCCGTAGCGTCATTGTTACTCTGGGGGGTTAGCTATACGGGATAACAGAGGTAGTTCTGACTATTGTCCCACCAAAACAATGCCACAAAGTAATCTCTCATACTGCGAAGTTTAGCCTCTTCACAATCTGATCAGAAGATGAACAAAAGGACACTACAACCATTGCAGCCTCAGCCCAAGACCTTTCTATCCAGCAGAAGCAAATCGACAAGATTGTAGAAGAGTCCCAAGATGTTCTTGCTACACCTACGGGGGTGCCTCCACACTGCCCAGTCAAGCAAGGTTATAACAGAACCCTTAATACTCTTCATGTGGCATCTTCATCGATAGTGTTAGCACTAGAAGTCACCTCTGGATTGCGGCAGAGGTAAGCCTGATACCCATCAGAGTTTTATGTCACAGGTTGGTTATAAGAGGGTCAAATGGGCGCAATCTCAAGAAAATATCGTTTTAACTCAAAAAACTGGACTGATATGCACGGGCAAGTGAGGTCTTGGTTTAACTTCAATCAGTAAATTGTAGTAAGGGTGAGTAGGAGGAAGAGTTAAGTGAGAAAATGTAGAGGTTTGTCGAGGACATCTGGTCTTCCAACAACTCAAAGAGGAAAAACTTAAACACAAGATCTTCTTGAATTTAAATCTCAAAGAAACTAAAAGGAATTATGACAGCACTATAATCAAATATTCACCATAATACAGTCACAATAATTCATGTGAATCAGTCAATCATGAACTCTTTCAGTATCAAAGGCAAACAAGATGTAGTAAGAAAAACTAACTGTTATTAAACAAGAAGTCTCAAAATACAGATACATAACCAGAAGCTAGAAACTTTACTAGAACTTTACAATACGGGAGCTTTGCTCTACCATCGACCATAACAAAATATCAAAATTGAGTATATATACTCAAAACCGCTTGCGGCTCTCAAGGACACGATCGGACCACTACATTCAAAGCTTTGCGTTTTCTTCTTCTTCTATCAGACTGCACATGCTTTCCTCTGTCAGACGCGAACTCAGACATTATGGGCCTTGCAGGAAAATTCATTGACAAGGAGACCTCGGGTTGACAGCCTGCCTCCACGGTCGATGCTTCCATGCTTTCCATTTACGGGGTGAAACGAGGTTTCAACTACCTCCCCTATTTCCATTAACTGCTTTCATTGGGATCGGGATGAGCCCTGACATCCAGGAATGGTCTAGGAGGTGCTTCTGACTTCGCTGAATTAATCTCGGCGCCTCAAAACAATGTTGCTTTCTTCTGCGACCAACACATGCGCTCTCGACGTTTTTGGCGCGGCTCCTTTCTATCACCCCAATCTTGAAGGTGGCCTCGGGCTGTGACCTGGAGCTTTCATCCAAAGGCGCTTTCGGGACTTTGCCTTTTGGGAGTCTTCACTCAAACCTAATTCCAACATCGCAATGCCCGACCCCGCGAAAAAGCCTTTTAGATCGACGATCAGTCGTGCTTGGGAATTGACGGCCACGATTATTTCCCTGAAAACATGAGACGTCGGCTATGCGATGAGCGCTAGCCCCTTTTCTCGACCTGCTTCCCTCATGACCAAGCGCTCAAACTTCCCAAGGCGTTTCAGGACTTCGCTTATCGGGAGCTTCCATACTCTTGTCTTCAGATTTCCCGATCCATGAAATCGCCAATCACATCGGGACTTCGGGCTTCACGAATCTTCAAAACTCTTCCCTCTTACTTTCCCGACTCGCGAAATCGCGAAAAGCTGATCTAACGGTCCAGCTCTCCTCTTTGATCAACATCTACGATCTTATCGCGATTTCGCATTTCGCGAGTTCTGATGAGTTGCTCCTTGACCGCTCCATATCGCGAAACCACGAATTAGCTAATCCTACGCCACACGTCTTTCCCAGGATCGATGGCCTAGATCATTTCGTAACTCTGTTTGACGCTAAACTTTGTGCAACTACATGATTCCGATCACCTGATGATCGTCGATCTAATCTGCTTGAAGGATCTCTGTCGTTGAAAGTTGATCTTTGCCCGCTCGCTTGATTTGATTTTATATCAGACTGCTTCAAGTGTTGCATTTGGTGCTCACGACTGCAGCCTGTGTTGATCACTCGAATCACTGGCTAAGGGTTCAGGAAAACAAAAGGATCAGCAGTGAAGGCAAAAAGAGAGAGAGAGAGAGAGAGAGAGAGAGAGAAGTCGACTTAGGGAAAACAGAAAGGCTTGGGGCCGAAACTTCTCAGGCAAGCTGGCAGGGAAAAGCAGGTCGATCAGACGGATGGAGGCAAATAGAAGAAAAATTACGATCGGATCTGCAAAAGGAGGAGAGACAGGCAAAAATACATACTTAGGTAGAAACCACAAACCCTTTAGGTCTTGACAAGTTTATGTGATAACATTAGGCTCCATGGGGGATAGAGTCCTCCCTATGAGGCTCTAAGAACTCCTTCCGCAACTTCAGTGCCTTAGTGTTGGGTTGTGGAGTCTTCCACTACAAACAAAACAAAATAAACGTAAAATATGAACGGTATTTACAATGATGGGACGCCGACTGCGGATTTAAACAAAAAACCTTTTCAGGAAGTGCTCATTTACTAGGCCACCAAAAACTTCATCGCCCTCCAGATTCTGCAACCTGTAATTATTATTTGGAAATGCCTCAGAAATCTTGAAGGGTTCGATCCAAAGAGCTTCGAGTTTACCATGTTTTCCCTTGTCCTGATTGGGTGCATCCCATTTGAGTACTAGATCTCCCAGCTGGAAATCCTCTTTTCTTGCCTTTCTGTCGAAAGCTCGCTTGATCTTCTGTTCATTTTCATGCGCTTTGTTCAGAAGTTGCTCCCTAGCCTGGTGCACTTCTACCAATTGATGTATTCTCCTGATCATGTCATCAGGCTCTTCCTGGCAATCTTGGAAAAACTTTGCCACCGGCAAGGCGAGTTGAGAAGGAAAAACTACTTCAGTTCCATATACAAGCTGGAAAGGGGAGACGCCCAGGGACCTCTTTGTTGTCACCCTGTCAACCCACAGAGAAAACTTGAGCTTTGAATCCCATGCTTTCTTGTTGTCTTCTAACAGTCTTTTGATGATCTTTATCAGGCTTTTGTTAGAGGACTCTGCTAATCCATTGCCTTGTGGATAATAAGGGGGGTAGAGAGGATCAATGAAATTTCGAATCGTTCACAAAACTTGATCAGTGGTTCAGCCTTGAAGGATGCAGCATTATCAGTGATGATTATGTTCGAACAACCAAACCTTACTATAATATCCTCCAGAAAACCAATGATCACCTTATGAGAAGCACTCCTTGTGGGGATGGCTTCTATCCACTTGGTAAAATAATCTGTGGCAGTCAGGATCCATCTGTGTTGACCGCTTGATGCGGGATGGATTTCCCCAATGAAGTCTAGGCCCCATTGTTGGAAGGGTCCTGAAGCAACCACAGCCTTCAATGGCAGAGGCTTTAGCTGTTGCTTCCCAACAAATTTTTGACATTTAATACAAGCTCTAATTTTCGCACAGACATCAGTGAACAGAGTAGGCCAAAAATACCCAGCCCTGAAAATTTTATAGGCCGTGGTTCTCCAGAAGTGATGTCCCCCACATAGGCTATCATGAAAATCGAACATAATCTTTTGGGCCTCTAGTGGGTCTAAACACCTCAGAAGCATTCCCAGAGGGTCTTTCCAATACAAAACCTGCTCAATAAAGAAATATTTAATTGCTTTGAGCTTAAGAGCTCTTGCCTTGCTTTTTCCCATACCATCTGGAGGTCACAACTCCTACAGAAAAAATATAATGTCTTTGTACCAGTTGGACTCTGCCAATGGGGGGCTGACTTGTGGGCCTGTACAAGATAACTCAGCCTGTTGAATTTCTGAGCAAGCATTGATGAAGTTAACCTCTAAAGCTTTACAATTGGATTCGGCCAATAGCTTGGCTAAACCTTGGCCTTTAACTAGCTTAGTGGGTTTTATTTCCATATCAAATTCAAGGATTCTGGCAATCCACTTGCTCCTCCTCCCATCTATGTCAGGCTGGATGAGGATGTCCTTCACAACAGCTGAAGAAACATATGCAATGATCTTCGAATGTAGAACATAGACTCTAAAAGCCTTGAGGGATTTCACCAAGGCATAGGCTTGCTTCTCCATGATGTCATATCTGACTTCTGCATCTCTTAGTGCTCTGCTGAAAAAAGAAATAGGTTGCTCCAGCCCTGCATCATTCTTTTGTAGTAAAACAGTGGCCACCGTGTCAAATGAAGCAAAGGAAAAAATCAGAAAATCCTTGGAATAATCAGGACTGATTAGCACAAGTGCTTCAGTCAGTGCCTTCTTGATTTGGTTGAAGGACTCTCTGGACTCAGCAGTCCATTTTACTTCGTTCCCCTTCCTAAGCATGGTTGTGATATGCTTCACTAATTCAGCAAAATTTGAAACAAATCTCCTCAGAAAATTGATCTTGCCCAGGAAGGACTGAACTTCTTTCTTGGACCTGGGAAGTGATAAGGCTTGAATTGCTTCTACCCTGCTTGAATCAATCTTGACCCCTTCAGCTGATACAACGTGTCCCAATAATTTTCCCTCCTGCATGGAAAATAAAGACTTCTTGGGATTTAGGGAGAGACCAAACCGTCTGCATTTCGAGAAGACCCTTTTCAGATGTTGGCGATGTTCTTTATCAGATTTGGAGAAGACTGTTATGTCATCCAGATAGATGACCACAAATTTGTCTCTTTCTCCAATGAAGGCGATGTCCATGGCTCATTGGAAGGTTGCTCCTGCGTTCATCAATCCAAAGGGCATTTTGGCATACATGAATGTGCCCCAAGGAGTGGTGAAGGTTGTCTTTTCTCTGTCTATAGGCAGGACAGAGATCTGATTGTAGCCAGAAAAGCCATCAATCATGGAGATCCTGGATGCGCCTATCACCCTCTACAATATGTGTTCCATTTTCGGCAAAGGGTAATTTTCCTTCTTAGACCTTATGTTCAGATTCCTGAAATTGACACAGAATCTGATTTCTCCGCTCTTTTTCCTAACTAGAACCAAGTTGGCTACCCATTCGGAATATCTCAAAGGGATGATGATTTGGGCATCCAGCAGCTTCTTTACCTCCCTTTCCATAAGAGGCAACAGCAGAGGATTTATCTATCTTAATTTCTGCCTAAACGGCTTGGCTTCCTCCTTCAATGGGATCTTATGCTCAATGACGGTTGTGTCGTATGTTCTGAGATCTTCATAAGTCCAGGCAGACACATCAGCAAATTCTTTTAATAACTCAGTATACTCGGCTCTCTGCTCCCTTGACAAGCTGCTTGACAACTTTTCAAACTTTGGATCCTCCTTTGTACCGATATTGCATTCAGCTACATCAGCATCCTCAGTTGGGCCTGTAAACTTTACCGCCACGTCGCTCCCATCGAACAATCTTTCTAAAGGAACTAGACCCTTTGGAATGTGGTTGCTAGGCAGCTGAACAATATGGTGATTGGCAATTTTATTTAAAAACACATCAGCGTGAGGGTCACCTTCGAAATCATGATCCCGATCAATGTGTAATGCAGAGAACTCATCAACAGACTCGAGAAATTTTCTGAGCTCAAGATCATCCTCAAACACCTTCCAATGCTTGATATTGTCAGGTACAGAGGGTCTATATCTTACCTCAACATCATACTTGAGCTTAGGTGGCAATGGGGTTTTCAAATGGCCCGCTGAGATAGCCAAAGAATCAGCCATAGTATTCTCCTCTTTTGGAATAAATGAAATGTTTAAAGCCAAGAAGAAATTGTCAATTAGGTCCTACACCTTATCTCTGTAAGTCTTAAGCGTAGGGTGCTTGGCTTGATAAACATTTTTGGCCTGATGAACAATTAGTTCAGCATCTTCAAATATTGCTAGCTCTTCAATCGCCATGTCTTTCGCAGCCCTTAAACCCAAAACAAGAGCCTCGTACTCTGCCACATTGTTGGTAGCTTCAAATTCTAGTTTATAGGACAAAGGTATAGTCTCTTGACAAGGTGACACGAAAACCACTCCAGCACCAGCTCCTTCTCTGGAAGAGACTCCGTCGAAAAACATCTTCCACGCGGAAGTAGTTGGGGGAGGTATTTCACGAAAAGAAATGGGTTGCTTTCTGATTTCAAGAGGAGCTTCAAGAACATCAGTGAGTCGTAACAAACTAGACCCTAAATCAATATCGAGTGCAAAGATAAGATGATTGGTGGGGTTTGCTTCATCATTAATAATATATGTCAGTTGGGCTTCCCTATAAAGTCTTCTATGCTCCCCCCCAAACACAGGAATAGTGGCATATGTGAGGTCCATTTGCAAGGTTCCTCCAAGTCTTTTTATCCAAGATCTTGACAAAAGCATGCCAAACTTGGGGGGAACATCAGCCACTACAATGTCCATGACCACACTTTTCATGGGCTGCTGAAACAAGGTCACAACTAGGTCTTTGATAACCCCAAGGCATTGCACTTTCCTAGAGTCAAAGGAATACAAGTCATGGTAAGTTTTGTGATTTCCACTCCCAGTTCTTCCATGACAATTTTGGGCATGGGATTATGAGAGGCCCCTAAGTCCATCAGATAGTTATGCAACACCTTATCATGTATATTCAATGATGTATAGAAGGGAGGGGATGAATCATCTCTATCTTCTACCAAAGGTCCTAATATGACAGCTGGCTTTTCATCTTGCAAATTGACTGAGTCTATGGGATGAATTGTGGGTTCAAGCATCAGCAGCTTAGAGAGGCTTCTTTTGAAATCTTCATGCTTGACCAACTCTGAAATGGGTAAAAGGATCCTAATCTTTTGAACCTCATGCTCGAAATTAAAAGGGGATGTAGGCTTTAAGATTTCCTTTACTTCTGGAACATGAGTTATAGCCACTTGAGAGGGAGTTCGAACTTTCTTACCATTGTTGTCGTCTGCTACATCTTCAGCAGGTTTCTCTGCTCTGGTGGGTTGATCAGGAAAATTAGGCTTTCCTTCTTTCTTCTTGGATCCGAGGTTATATCTGTTGGGGCTGTCGTTGGCCTTGTCCCCTTTGCTTAACTCATTCAGCTGACTTTCCAGGAGAGATTCCTCATATGCAAACTGAGTTAAGTGAGGATAAGAGGAGGTGTCCCCTATACAGTGAATTTCAGGATCTAGGTCTTCATCTCCTTCTAATTCATTAGCAACAAGATTATTTTGGAGAGGGGTCTGGATTTTTTGATCATCTCTATCTCTGCTCCTTTAATCTCTTTGGATAATCTGAGGAGTATTATTAGGCCTCCTATAGTTACCTCTGTTATCAACATTTTGAGGATTTTTGTAGTTCTGCTTTCCTTCCAATTCGATTTTTTCCATTCTAGCAGAAAGAGATTTTAGTAGCTTGGTCGTTTTATCTGCTTGAGGGAGGGCAACAAGGGAACTAGAAGTCGGGGTTTCAGACCTACCTTTCCCCTTGTCTCTACCAGCTTTACCCTGAGTTTGTCAGCTGCCAATATATTGGATTCTACTTCAAGGGTTGCATCTTGCATATGAGCCAAGGAGGTACCTCTTCTTTCTCTCAACAGGAGGCAGAAGTCAGGGCCGAAAGCATTAGCATAAGTCATTTTGGCAGAGATTTTTGTAGGCTTAACTTCGGCGAGAATCCTTTTATACATCTTATTAAATCTCTTCAAGAAGTCTGAAACAGATTCCCCCTCCTCTCTCTTAAGTGCCCCAAATTCTGTAATATAATAAAGGAGATCTTTTTTATTTCCCCAGTTCCTTAAGAATGCATCATCCAGAGCAGCAATCCTGTCAATAGATCCGGGAGGTAAGTCCTTAAACCATTCCCTGGCATCACCATCGATGGCTTTGTACAAAAACTCTCATCCACACGTCTTAATTCTCGATGGCTTGAATCTCTGCGAATCTATAAAAGGATGAAAGGTGCTCTTCTGCCGTCGTGTCTCCCTCCCCTATGAACTGGGGCATATACTTAAGGTAATCTGTGGGTGGGAGAGCATTCATAGGCTGAGGTAAAACTAGAGGGGCGTATCTAGCAACTAATATCTCAGCCATCCTGTTCCTAGGAGGATTAGCACCTGCCATTTGGACGTGAACTAGAGGAGAACCAGGAGGAGATGGATTTTGGACAGCTAAGGCTGGGGTTGTGCTTCCAAGAGAAGAAGGAAACAACAGAAGATTTGGAGAAAAAGATGCAGGGCTTGAGGAAACAAAGGTTTCCCTCTCTGTCAAGACAGCGACTGTAATAGGAGAAGTAGTGAAACTGGAAGAGGGGAAATCAACAGGAAAACTCCCAAAATCCAAACATCTAGAAGCTCCAACAAACAGTGTAATAGGAAAAAGAGAAACAACTACTGGAGTTGATATAGGAGGATAGTGAAAATCATCAGAAATGCTTAGTTCAGCAGCAAAAGTACCTTCCTGAGGGGTCCGTCGTCTTACGACAATTTTCTCTAGGTCAGCTTCAGGTGTTGCTAAAGGCAACTGTGGAGTAGACCTCGTGTGTTTGCCTCTAGAAGCCATAGCTGAAACAGTGGACTCACCAGTGGATTCACATCAATGGAGTCACCATAGTGGATTCGCTAGGTGCACAGTTGCAATCTTTGATGTGCTAAGTTCTAATGCACATTCAGAACTAGTAAGCTTTGTCGTTCAATCCCAGGGAAAATCTTCAATTTTATCCCCGGCAACGACGCCAGAAATGTTAGCACCAAAAGTCACCTCTGGATTGCGGCAGAGGTAAGCCTGATACCCATCAGAGTTTTATGTCACAGGTTGGTTATAAGAGGGTCAAATGGGCGCAATCTCAAGAAAATATCGTTTTAACTCAGAAAACTGGACTGATATGCACGGGCAGGTGAGGTCTTGGTTTAACTTCAGTCAGTAAATTGTAATAAGGGTGAGTAGGAGGAAGACTTCAGTGAGAAAATGTAGAGGTCTGTCGAGGATATCAGGTCTTCCAACAGCCCAAAGAGGAAAAACTTAAACACAAAATCTTCTTAAATATAAATCTCAAAGAAACTAAAAGGAATTATGACAGCATTATAATCAAACATTCACCATAATACAATCACAATAATTCATGTGAATCAGTCAATCATGAACTCTTTCAGTATCAGAGGCAAACAAGATGTAGTAAGAAAAACTGACTGTTATTAAACAAGAAGTCTCAAAATAAAAATACATAACCACAAGCCAGAGGCTCTACTAGAACTTTACAATACGGGAGCTTTGCTCTACCATCAACCATAACAAAATATCAAAATTGAGTATATATACTCAGAACCGCTTGCGGCTCTCAGGGACACGATCGGACCACTACATTCAAAGCTTTGTGTTTTCTTCTTCTTCTATCAAACTGCACATGCTTTCCTCTGTCAGACACGAACTCAGACAGTATGGGCTTTGCAGGAAAATTCATTGACAGGGAGACCTCGGGTTGACAGCCTGCCTCCACGGCCAACGCTTCCATGCTTTCCATTTACGGGGTGAAACGAGGTTTCAACTACCTCCCCTATTTCCAGTAATTGCTTTCATTGGGATCGGGAAGATCCCTGACATCCAGGAATGCTCTAGGAGGTGCTTCTGACTTCACTGAATTAATCTTGGTGCCTCAAAACAATGTTGCTTTCTTTTGCGACCAACATAGGCACTCTCGGCCTTTTTGGCGCGGCTCCTTTCTATCACTCCAATCTTGCAGGTGGCCTCAGGCTGTGACCTGGAGCTTTCATCCAAAGGCGCTTTCGGGACTTTGCCTTTCGGGATTCTGCACTCAAACCTGATTCCAACATCGCAATGCCCGACCCCACGAAAAAGCCTTTTAGATCGACGATCAGTCATGCTTGGGAATTGACAACCACGATTATTTCCCTAAAAACATGAGACGTCGGCTATGCGATGAGCACTAGCCCCTTTTCTCGACCTGCTTCCCTCATGACCAAGCGCTCAAACTTCCCAAGGCGTTTCGAGACTTCGCTTATCGGGAGCTTCCATACTCTTGTCTTCAGATTTCCCGATTCGCGAAATCGCCAATCACATCGGGACTTCGGGCTTCGCGAATCTTCAAAACTCTTCCCTCTTACTTTCCCAACTCGCGAAATCGTGAAAAGTTGATCCAACAGTCCAGCTCTCCTCTTTGATCAACGACTACGATCTTATCGCGATTTCGCATTTCGCGAGTTCTGATGACTTGCCCCTTGACCGCTCCCTCTCGCGAAACCACGAATCAGCTAATCTTGCGCCACGCGTCTTTCCCAGGATCGACGGCCTAGATCATTTCGTAACTCTGTTCGACGCTAAACTTTGGGCAACTGCATAATTTTGATCCCTTGATGGTCGTCGATCTGATCTGCTTGAAGGATCTCTGTCGTTGAAAGTTGATCTTTGCCCGCTCGCTTGATTTGATTTTATATCAAACTGCTTCAAGTGTTGCGCTTGGTGCTCACGACTGCGGCCTGTGTTGATCACTCGAATCACTGGCTAAGGGTTCGGGAAAACAAAAGGATCAGCAGTGGAGGCAAAAAGAGAGAGAGAGATCGACTTAGGGAAAACAGAAAGGCTTGGGGCCGAAACTTCTCAGGCAAGTTGGCATGGAAAAACAGGTCGATCAGACGGATGGAGTCAAACAGAAGAAAAATTACGAACCGAAAGGAAAAAATTACGATCGGATCTGCAAAAGGAGGAGAGACAGGCAAAAATACATACTTAGGTAGAAACCACAAACCCTTCAGGTCTTGACAAGTTTATGTGATAATGGACAGAGTCCTCCCACACTCAGGTAGATCATGCAACTAGATTGGTTGAACAGATCCAACCCCTCCAGCAACAGGTTCATGACAGCCTTCAACAAGCTAAGCAGGACAACTTCTTCAACAAGGCAAGCAACACACCAAGCTTCAGATTTAGCAGAAGTCTCCCCATCTCCCATGGGAACTTGACGCAATGGGGACCATTGCTTCCTAAAGGAGGAGGAATGATCCAGATGGATCTTGGCGGCCATCCACCTTTTCGACTGAATCACCATTTTGAGCCTCTGATTTTGATAAACCGTGATATTCACCCATTTGATGGGGAATGGAATGTAATGTCATCTTCATTTGTTAATTACAAACATCATGTAATGATTTCCTAGTTGATCCATGTGGATATTGGTGGCCACCCACCTATTCCAACTGGCTCCTCTTGACAGTTTTTAGTTCAACACGTTCTTCTGTACTTCTTTGTAATTGTGGGTTCTACACCTTCGAGGTTGTCTAAAGCCCTAGGCATCTTCCAAGTGGATACTTGTGGCCTCCCACCTAATCCAACTGGCTTATTTTGTATGTTTTCATGTCAACACATCTTGTTGTACTTCCATGGCCATTTTGGGGCCCTAAACAGTGTTTTTTTGGCTTGCAACAGTCAAATTGTAGACGGAGTTAGAGTTTGATGACGTAATGTGTAGTTCTCGAAAAGACCTTTCCAACGAGCTATCACACGCCTAAAATGAAGGTCGTATGCAAAATTTACGACCTCGGGAAGTTGAGGTACCAACTTACCCATAGGGGCCCATATAACTTTTTGCATTTCATCTCCTAGGGTTAGGTTTTTGGATGTCTAGGGTTTTGGTATTCATGAGTAATGTTAAAAATGCCTATGGAGCCTCATTGTAATCATTCTGCTCAAATGGATGCGCATAGCAGCCACATCTCTTCTCAGTTTTACAGTTTCAGTCTACTTCAGTTATTCAATAGAAGATATTGTTCACTGGATATCTGTGTTGTTCTTCATATCTCTGTATTTATTGTATTCATTTTGTTAATCAGTTCATTCCGCTCCTAAATCCAGATCAGTGGTATTAGAGCAGTCTGCTCTTCATTTATTTTTCTGCGTGCATGTCCCCGACAAGATCTGGGTACAAGAAGTTGGGACTCGAACCAATCGAGCCATTGCAAGATCGGTCGCGTCGAGCCTGAAAACAACCCATGGGAGACGAAAAGAAAGATGGAGCAGGAGATCCTTTTAAAATGTTGCTCGAGGAAGCCCTTGCACGACAAAGGAACGATATGATGGACAACTTTGCGCATATCCTTCGGCGGTTGCCCACAGGAGAAGCTTCTTCATCAAACGGCCATGCAACCCCCTTCAAGGTATAGGTAAATTTTGATATTCCATTATTTGAAGGACTAATAGATGCAGATGTTGTAGATAAATGGTTGAATCTGCTCGAAGGGTATTTTTCGGTCCACAATTTTTCTGATAGGGAAAATATTACTTTTGCACTCCTCAAGGTCATCCCCCATGTTAAGGACTGGTGGGACACTTACTTTGAGCGAAGGACCATAGAAGAATCTGCAATATTTGTGGTTGCCCCTACATGGGATTCCTTCGGGATGCCATTAAAGAACAGTACTACCCTGTTGGAAGCTACGAAGACCAGTACACCAGATGGACCACCCTGCATCAAGAAAGGGACCAGACAATACCAGATTTCACCAATAATTTCCATACATTGCGCACCAAATTGGGTATCAAAGACTCTCAGCGACATCTGGTGCTCAAATACCGCAGTTGTTTGCATAGATACATTCAAACAGAAATGGAGTTTTTGGACATCGCTTCATTGGGTACGGCTTATAGATATACTATCAAGATCGAGTAGGAATTTAAGCAGAAGAGGCGAGAGTCTGGATCTGCAAACTCCTCACAGTCAAAGCAGGGCAAAGGCGGCCCCAACCCACACAGCAAGGGACATAGCAAAGATGGCCACTCTCAAGACAACCATTCCAAGACGCAACACAAGAAGGGCAATGAGAAGACGAAGGACACGAGAAAATGGTGTGAATACCATAAAATCTCTTGGCACAACACTGAAGAATGTTGCTCCGAGCAGTCACTCGTGGTCGAGCTGAAGGCTTCCGAGTCAGAGGTCGATTCTGATTCTGAATCAAATCCAGAAGGAGGGAAGCGGATTATCGATGTTGAACCCAATGCCACTGTCGCTACCACCAAAGTCCAGCCAAGCGAACCAGAAGAACCAAAGGAAGGGGAACGCCTCTTTCACTCACAGATGTGGGTAAAAGGGGCTCCGCTTCATTTCATTGTCAATAGCGGCAGTCAAAAGAACTTGATCTCAGCAGAGGTTGTCAAGCGGTTGGACCTGCCGACGGCACCGCACCCACAGCCCTACACCATTGGTTGGCTTCGCCAAGGAAGATATCTTCATGTCAGCCAACAGTGTCGTCTGCCCTTCGGCATCAAGCCTTTCAAAGATGAGGTATTGTGTGATATTGCTCCCCTTGAAGTTTGTGATGTTCTTTTAGGACAACCATATTTGTGGAAGTGTTATGTTGAGTATGAGTCTAGACCCTGTAGTGTTATTATTACTTTGGGTAGACAATTGTATAGGATACCAGAGGTAGCGCCACCTACCACTATTTCTTTAATCTCTGCTAAGAAATGCAGTAAGGTCATTTCACAGACCAGGAAGTTCGTCTTCTTTTTTATCCATGCTCACAGTAAGCAGAACGTCACCTCTACACAGAGCCTCTTTTTGCAGCAGAAGCAAGTGGATGGGATCGTGGAAGAGTACAAAGACATCTTCTCCTCACCCACCGGGGTACCGACGCACTGCCAAGTCAAGCATCCAATTGATCTAACCCCCGGTGCACCTCTTCCTAATGGACCAGTCTATCGTCACTCGTTGATGGAAAATGACGAAATCAAGCATCAGATCCATGAGCTTCTTCAAAATGGGCACATCAGACCCAACTCCTCCCCTTGTGGAAGCCCAATTGTACTGGTGCAGAAGAAGGACGGAACTTGGCAACTCTGCATTGATTACATAGCATTAAACAAAATCACAGTCAGAAACTGATACCCAATTCCCAGGATTGATGACCTTCTTGACCAACTCAAGGGGGCAAAGTTCTTCAGCAAGATTGACCTAAAGTATGGCTACCACCAGGTTCCCATCGAACCAACTAATGTATGGAAGACAGCTTTCAAATCTAAAGATCTCTTCGAATGGTTGGTCATGCCCTTTGGATTAACAAATGCACCAACCACTTTCATGAGGTTGATGGATGATGTATTGAAACCCTTCACCAACTCATTTTTGGTGGTATATTTGGATGACATCCTCATCTTCAACAGAACTTGGGAGGAGCACATGTGGCATATTCAGCAGGTTTTGAGCACTCTGCGACAACACAAGCTATATGCCAACTTGGAAAAATGTTCCTTTGGCATGAACATGGTCCAATACTTGGGCTACATTGTTGATGAGCATGGGGTACATGTTGATACCGCTAAGTTCCAAGTCATTCGTGATTGGCCAGCCCCGACCACACTAACCGAGCTTCGGAGCTTCTTAGGACTGGCCAACTTCTACCAACGGTTCATGTTGGGATTCTCCCATATTGCATGGGCCCTCAACCACATGATCAAGGGCGGTGGCAGGGCAAAGTTCATGTGGGGGAAGGAACAACAACGAGCATTTGAGGATCTGAAGCATCGTTTGTGCTCAACTCCAATACTCTCCTTGCTCGATCTGCAACAACCGTTCGAGATTGAGACTGATGCATATGACTATGTTGTAGGCCCAGTTCTCACTCAGCACGGTCATCCGGTGGCATACCATAGTGAGACACTCTCAGATACTGTCCGGAAATACCCCACCTATGACAAGAAAATGTATTCCATTGTACAAGCCTATCGTTAATGGAAACATTACATTCTATGAAAGGAGACAATCATCCACACTGATCACAATCTGCAATTCATACAGACACAAGGGAAGTTGCAGAATGACCGCCATCAGAAGTGGTCCACCTACCTACAGCAGTTCCATCTCAACATCAAATATAAGACAGGGAGCACAAATTGTGTCGTTGACTGCCTCGGTCGACCTCTCGTGGCTGCACCCACCACAGTGCTCCATTCCTCTAGACGTGAGGCATCTGAGTGGCCCCAACTTTATCAGCAAGATCCGAACTTCGCCACCACCTATCAGGTCTTGGGTACAGGCGCGACTGTCACCGATTTTCACATTCAAGACGGGCTATTATGCCATCTGGGCCATCTCTGTGTTCCTGCAAGCGAGCATGCAAAGCTGATTTGGGAAGCCCACTACAGTGTGTTGGCAAATATTGAATAAGCAACGAATGCGTGTTGATGATTGTTGTCTTTGATGGCAACAACAGAAATGGCATGATATGCAGAATTTGGGGATTTGGACGTAAAAGCACAGGAGGCACAACATTGAAGAAAACATGCGCA
>WSFP011421092.1:0-22956 GCA_009831015.1 Picea engelmannii | reverse complement strand
AATTCGACTTACATCTACATGACCAGAAACCTCTAATAGATTGATCTAAAAATTGATTCATGGATTAACATAATACGATTACAACACACCTTATTTATAAAATTTACACTAGGAAAAATCTAAAGAAAGGCACCCAAAAACAGTTATAGATCCATGAAGCTCATTGGCTACAAATCACGTGAATCTCAGTATTTTGTTACAGTCAACTACTATTTGGGTTACCAGTTTACCTCCATTCGAACTTTAGTCGATTTCCACATGACCTCCCGACGACCTCTTGTCTATTGACCTATTTGACTTGTTGTCAATGACTTTGACTTTGACTTTTCCTGGTCTATCACTTCGACCTTCAACTTTCATTGCAAAGAATATAACAACCCAACATTCTCCCACTTGTTTTATTTTATGAAAAAGGAGAACCTGAACTTTTGTTCACAGACCCAAGACAACAATTCCCATTTCCTCTTTGCACCAAGAAAATTTCACAGCACTCACAAACTTGGTCAAATATTCTGCTATGTTTTCCAACGTGTCTACTTTCTCTAGCAACACCTTGTTGCTTTCCACCATGTCTCTTACGAAATGGTATTGTACATCAAGTTGGGTTTTGTACTAGAATTATTGCGCTTTGACTTTCGTAATTTATCTTCATAGTTCTCTGCTCAAACCCAATCCATGTGTTAGAATATTAAGGATTCTGCTCGTTTTACCATTGACAATACCCTTGTCACCCAACCATAGGTCAAAACCACCCTCCAAGCAGCTTGACCTTGACAAATAAAAGAATCCTGGTAGAAAAACAATAGCCAAGCAAGGCTAATGCACCAAGCAAGGCTAATGCACCAAGCAAGAAGTAACCAAGCTGATCAGATAGTCTCACCCAAAACTGGCGCAACTCCTTCCCCAGGACTTGCACACAAGATTGATAGACTGCAGTGCACAAAAACTGGCTTTCTGTGTTTTTGAGAAGTGTGTCAAATGAGAGACTGGCACCTTGTATTTATAGTATTTTGGCAGGCTTGCCTAGGCCGACTTCTCTCTCTGGGTACTAAGTAATTCACATTAATTATATTTCTTCAACCAACATCTTGTCTAGGGTTTCCTTCATTTATTTGCTTCCTTCCAGAACATTCTAATCTTGTCAAAGGTCACAATAGAGGTTCATACCTCTCGAAGCTACCATAATATCAACACTCCCTCCTAGCTAGGGAGGTATGGTTTTGAGCACAAATAGACCATTCAACTGGTAGCATCACGAGAACCCTCATTATTATCCAACTGGATAATCTCCATGACAACTGGTACAATATCAATTGATAGAACACAACTGTGTTTATCCATGGTAGTACCCAACTACTCAAACCGTGACACATAGTCACAAATAGTGGAACATATCCACCACAGTAGCATATCTCTACTGTCTGGAGACATGCAATCTCCATAACAATCATCTGATATCAATCTACACTGAATCATTTGGGCCAATCTTTCACTCACATCTGTGATATCTTGAAAGAATATCCGCCCTCAGAGTAGAACATCAACGATGAACTATATGGCTTATTCTTCTCAAACAAGGAAGAATGATTGTTCTGATTTCTGAGCCTGGACCATTCCTCACCCTGGGCCATTCCTCCGACACTAAACAAAGTGTAACCTGGAGAGAATGAATCTTCCCTAAGGAATGTCTATCCCTGATTGTTGAGCTTGGACCATTCCCCACCCTGGGCCATTCCTTCGGCACTAAACAAAGTGCAACCTGGAGAGAATGAATAAACCCTAAGGAATGACTGTCCGGACCTTTTACTCTATTAACCACAAGAGGAAAAGACTGTCATGTATCAACCTCCAAAATAGACCATTCCTCATGTTAATCACAATGAGAAATCATTGTTCGGTGAGGCAGGCCAGTCTTCTTGAGTAACCCTAAAAAAAAGAGACTTCCCTAGACCAGTGCCCATGTTAACCACAATGGGAAGTCGCTGTCTATGATACATCAACAATCTGGACCATTTCCCATGTTAACCATAATGGGAAATCCCTATCCGTCAGAAATCTCAATCCACTTTCCGAACATGAAAGAATCTGTCCAAGTTGGACTATTTTTCAATTTCGAAAATAAATGTCTTCAATAATTTTTTCAGTGCTCCCTCCCAACCTGGAGAGTCATTTCTTCCCTTTCAGGTAAGGGAGTTATTTCCGTGATCCCCATCTTCTCTCGAAAATATGCAAACTTTATTTTGGATAGAGGTTTTTCCAGGATATCTGTTGTTTGATCATCTGTGAGGATATACTCGAGCTTTACCTCTCCTTCCTAGACTTTATCTCGAATAAAGTAGTATTTGATCTCAATGTGTTTCGACCTTTAATGAAACACAAGATGTTCTGATAATCTTATACAACTCTGATTATCACAATGTATTATGGTTGATTCTGGAATTTGATCAAATAAATTAGAGATTAACTTCCTTAGCCATATTGCTTCTGTGCATGCTTCACATGCTGCAATATACTCTGCTTTTGTTGTGATGAGTGCGACAGACTTATGTTTCCTACTGCCCCAAGATATCATAGCGGAGCCTAAGCTGAAACACATACTTGAAGTGCTCTTTCTATCTTCTGCACTTCCAGCCAATCTGAGTCTGTGAATCCATGAAGTTGTATATCACTAGATGTTGTATATCTCAAGCCATAGTTTATTGTCCCATGAATATATCTTAATACATGCTTTGCAACTATCCAATGCTCATGTTTTGGTTCCACCTGGAGCTAGCTTAGTTTATTTACAACAAAGAAAATGTCTGGTAGAGTATTTACCAAATACATCAATGACCCAATTAGTTGTCGATATAGAGATGGATCTACTGGATCTGAATCTGAATATTTCACTTTTCTTATATCCGTATTCATGGAAGTGTCCATGGACTTACAATCCATCATTCCAAACTTCTGAAGGATCTTTATTGTGTACTTTCCTTGTCCAAGGAATACTTCACCACGCTTCTTCCATACTTCTCGTTCCAAGTAATAATGCATGAGACCTAGATCTTTCATATCAAATTCAGAAGCTAATTCCTTCTTGCATTGGATGATGAGAGACTCTTCACCTGTTATGAATAGATCGTCAACATATAGTAGTAGAATTACAGGTGCATTGTCCACGACTTTGTAGTAAAGGTTTGGATCTGCATGACTCTTAGAGAAACCAAGTCTCATTAGATAATTGTCCATTTTGGCATACCAAGCCCTTGGATCTTGCTTGAGTCCATATAGAGATTTATTTAATCTGCAAACGTGAGTGTCTCTGGAATGTACCTCAAACCCTTGAGGTTGTTCAATGTATACTTCTTCTTCAATAGCTCCATTGAGGAAAGTCGTCTTTACATCCATATGATGTAGGTTCCATCCCATGGAAGAGACAAGAGATATGATAGCTCTGATGGAAGTATATCTAGCCACCAGAGCAAAAGTTTCGTCATAATATTCTCCCTCCTTCTGGGAGAACCTTCTAGCTACGAATCTTGCCTTGTATTTATCCACACTTCCGTCTGTTGCATGTTTGATCTTTTGTACCCATTTTGAAGTTACCACTGATTTTTCTTTAGGTCTAGGTATGATTTCCCATACCTCATTTTTCATAATGGATTGATGTTCTTCCGCCATAGCTTCTTTCCATTGTCCCTTTTGCATGGCTTCTTCAAATGTGGTAGGTTCTTCATCTAGAATCTTCATCATGCATGCGGCATAGCTTGAGAATCTTTTAGGTCTTTTACTCTTTCTGAATCTTCCTTCTGGAACCTTGAGTCTTTCTGCATCTTGTAATGTGGCTTCAATCCAAGCTAGTCGTTTCTTGGTTTTAGGTACGATATCTGAATCAATGTTTTCACATGGTTCCATAGGATGATTAAGTTGTTCCTTTTCATCATTTTCGTTTTCTGTGCTTTCTTCATTAGGTTCTTCAATCTCTTCTTCTTCAATAGTTTCTTCTATGGATTTCTTGAAGGCCATCCTTTCATTGAATGTTACATCTCTGTTGACTTCGATATTGTG
This sequence comes from Picea engelmannii, assembly GCA_009831015.1. Lineage (NCBI taxonomy): Eukaryota > Viridiplantae > Streptophyta > Pinopsida > Pinales > Pinaceae > Picea > Picea engelmannii. Next base: position 18,906 of record WSFP011421092.1, on the reverse strand, counting down.
TTTTTATGGAATATATATTCTATAGGCCTTGGATGAATCACTGTACCCTACGAATATCCCCTTCTTTCCTGAGGGTTCTAGTTTATTCCCTTTGTCCTTGGCAATGTGAGAGTAAACAGGACATCCAAATATTCTTAGGTTTTCCACATTAGGTTTCTTACCTGAGAAGGCTTCTTCTTGTGTCATGTCCTTCAATATACGATGAGGACTTCTATTCTGCACATATATTGTTGTCATTGCTGCTTCTCCCCATAAGAACATGGATAGACCTTGATCATTTAGTAAGGATTTTACGGTTTCTTCAATAGATTTGTTCTTTCTTTATGCTACACCATTTTGTTGAGGATTATGAGGAACAATCAGCGCCCTCCTAATCCCTGCCGATTTGCAAAATGCAACGAATTCCTTCGAGGTGTATTCTCCTCCATTATTTGTTCTTAATGTCTTGATCTTCTTGTTCGTGAGGTTTTTTGTCTCTGCTTTGAATTCTTGGATCTAGCTGAATACTTCGTCTTTTGTCTTCAGTAGATATAGCCAAAAGGTGCATTGAACTAGGGTACATCTGAATATCTTCTCCTTGAGTGAGATGCTCCATCACAAGGTGCTGGATCTGAGATTAGGGTTTCTGCAACTACTTTTTCTAGTAGCCCTAGCGACAGTGTCTTGGAAGCTGCTCCTGCTAGTAACCCTAGCGGCAGTTCCTCAGTGAGCTCAATATCCTAGCAGTTATGCTTCCTTCCAGCATTTAGACTGAATGAAGGAGGTGTGGGCCCATAACCTATTAGAATATTAAGGATTGTGCTTGTTTTACCATTGACAATACCCTTGTCACCCAACCATAGGCCGAAGCCACCCTCTGAGCACCTTGACGTTAACAGAGAAAAGAATCATGGTAGCAAAACAATAGCCAAGCAAGGCTAATGCACCAAGCAAGAAGTAACCAAGATGATCATATATTCTCACCCAAAACTGGCGCAAATCCTTCCCCAGGACTTGGGCACAAGACTGCTAGACTGCAGTGAGCAGAAATTGGCATTTTGTGTTTCTGAGAAGTGTGTCAAATGAGAGACTGGTGCCCTGTATTTATAGTATTATGGCAGCTTGCTTGGGCCGACTTCTCTCTCTGGGTACTAATTAATTCACATTAATTATATTTCTTCGGCTGACATCTTGTCTAGGGTTTCTTTCATTTCTTTGCTTCCTTCCAGAACATTCTAATCTTGTCAAAAGTCACAATAGAGGTTCATACCTCCCGAAGCTACCATAATATCAACACCATGAACATAGTTGTTGCAACCATATTACTTCCTTGCTTCCATAAGTGTCTGCCATGTACTCAACTTTTGTTTTTGACAAGTCTACAACCACATGTCGCTTACTCATTCAGTTGATTGCTCCATCGAACATCTTGAACACATATCCATTGGTCGACCTTCATTGATCCAGATCTCCAACTCAGTCGACGTTGAAAAAGACATGTAATTCTACTTCACTATCCACTCTAGGTTTCCCTTGGTAGAAAATACCATAATATTTTGTGCCACACAAATAATTGAATACTCTCTTGATTGTTTCCTAATGCTCTTTTCCAGAAGTTGACATGTATCTTCTCAACACTCCCATTGCATGGGCAATGTCTGGTTGAGTGCACACCATCACATGCATCAGAATACCAATAACACTTGCATAGGGAATGCATGTAATGTCCTCTATTTCTTCCTTTGTCTTTGGACACTGTTCAACAGTTAACCTTGCTCCCACAGGAATTGGTACCTTTACAAGCTTGCAATCCTACATGTTGAAACGGTTCAAAATTGTTTCAATATAATTTTTTTTATTCAACCATAGATTTCTAACTGCCTGATCTCTCTTAATCTCCATTCCCATAATGAATTTCATTGCAATGGGATCCTTCATGTTGAACTTGGAGGATAGTTTCTTCTTAACCTCCTTTATTGTGTCCATGTTGTTGTCGATCAACAATATGTCGTCGACATATAATGCTATATATATGAAGCACCCACCTTCTTACTTGGAATATATGAAGTGATCAACCTTGCTTCTCCCAAATCCCAAACTAAGGATGTATGTGTCAAAATTTTGATTCCACATCCTTGGTGATTGATTTAAACTGTAAAGGGATATTTTCAATTTGCACACTAGTACTTTCTTTCCCTTACTACAAATCCTTCAAGTTGTTTATGTTGGGTAGGTGTTATATTCTTTGCATGTGTGTGAGGGTTCATGTCAGATTTGACGATCCCTCCTTAGTAGTTGTATACGTGTGCGTCAGGCGCTTCCCAAGAGGGAGGCAAGATTCCCCCCCTTGGCTAACACCCAGAGCCGACAGGGTTCAGGAAAGCACCCCAAAATTTGTTTTTAGGTGGTTTTTGCTATTTTAGCGTTTTCACTTTTGTTAGTGATTTTTAAATTAATCACGGGTTAAGGAATTAGGGTTTTGGTAGTTGCGGAATACCTAAAATTTTGTATATATTGTATTGGGAAATGTGAAATCAATACAATGAAGAGTTGAGAGGTGTTGCACCAAGGAAGGCTGGTTTTCTCTCGATTAAGGGTTTCCACTGTAAATCTTTGTGTATTGTGTATGAGCCATTGATTAATTTATGTTTTTCTTAAGAATCGATATGCATTGCTCTACTTCATAGGTTTAAAACTTACAGTTTCATGCAGATTTCTTCTTCCAGGTCCCCCATGTAGGAACACTATCTTCACATCCATTTTCTCTATTTCAAGATCAAATGTTGCAGCCAGAGACATTAGTACTCCAATGGAAGTTAATTTTGCAACAGGGGAAAAATATCACTGAAGTCGATTCCTTTGACTTGGAAATATCCTTTCGCTACCAATTTAGCTTTGAATTTCTCAACTTGACCTGTTTCCTTCATATTTTCTTGAATACCCACTTGCTATCGACATGCTTTCTTCCACTAGGTAATTCGACCAAATCCCACATCTCATTTGTAACACACCCATGGTGGGGCATAAAAATTTCATTCTCCTTACACGAACAAATCCTCTCTCCACGATCTCTAATTCGGAAAGTCAGAGGACTAGCTCCCTTTTTTAATTTTCTTTGAAGACCATCATATATGACCGCGAGTTACGTTCGAACGCCAGTCACGTGATTGCGGGCGTGACCAAGGGTGTTTTGAGTCCAACCAATTTTCTCCCCACAATTCACCACGTGTCCCGTTCTCAATACCGTGGTTCCGATTGTGGCCCTCCCTATAACTTTTAAATTCTGAGCACTTTATATCCACACAATTCAACGTGACCTTTGATCTCATGATCTCGATGGTACTTCTGAACTGACGGCTCAGATCTACCCCTTTTTAAATAAATGGGCATGATTTTCTTCAGGACTTCGACGTTCGTAGTTTTCAACTCTCAAACCTTGTTTTCTCTACGGTGGCTATCTCCCAGAGTGGAAGATCTGCTGACACCTGTCCCTCGCAAACATGCGGTGAAGATGAACTCCTTCTCTCCGGCCTTCGAGAGTTCTTGTTCAATACCCTCTCTTTCTTTCGCAATAATTTCTTCCGGAGTGGCAGATCGTTTTCCACGCATCCTCTCTAAATCAACGACTCTGGTCTTCTTCGGGACTTTGATACTTTTCAACCAAGACCAGATCAATGGTCTTCAACTCCCTTCTCGATCAACAATTGAGATTCTACTTCAAGATTTTGGCGCTTCCACCCTCTACTTTCCTCCGAAGTATTTTGTACCCAGAGTTCTAGATCTGGCACCACACGTCCACCTCAGATTGACGACTCTCGTCCGCTTCGAGACTTCGACCTTCGAAAATCTCAAACCTCAAATTCTCCTCACTCCATTCATTTTGGAACGTTCTATCCGGAGTTCACGATCTAATGAAATGTGTCCTCTTTCAGATTGACGACTCCTAGTTGCTTCGTCTGTTCGGGCTTCAGCGATTTCAAACTCTTCTCCTTTGTGTTCTCCCGAAGTGTTTTCACCTGGAGTTCACGATATGTTGCCACGTACCCTCTGGATCTGATGATCCAGATTATCTTCAGGTCTCCAGCTCTCCGGGCTTCAGTAGTTTCAACTCTCAACTGAAACTCTCGAAGTGACTTTCCCTGAAATATTCGATCTATTGAGACATGTCTCTTGTCAGTCAATAGACAAGATCTACTTCGGCTCTTCGGCTCTTCGGGCTTCTGAAGTTTCAAGCTTCTACGCACTCATTTTTTCTGAAGTGAATTCACCCAAAGACTCCGATCTACTGACATGTAACCCTATTGGTGATCAACGACCAAGACCTACATCGGGTCTTCGACGATTCCGCTCTCTCCTTGACCACAAAATCTCGCTCAAAAGTTTTGGATCTTGCGCCACCTGTCCCTCTTGGTAATGAACGGTCCCAATTCACTTCGGGACTTTGTCCAATCAACCCTCCTGTGCACACAAAGGTTAAAACTCGTGCACTTTACCTTAGAGCGGACGACTATCGTCCCTTTGCGCTCAGATCCGATGGTTAGGATCTGTTCCTTCTCAGTGCTTCTCCTCTGCTTCTCTGGACGATGATCTAATGGTCCAGGCTTCTTCCCACAACCGATCTGACGGCTGTTGTCGCTCCTCCTCCTGAGCTTCTGACTTCTTCCGACTTGGAAGAGTTTTGTGGATTTTCAAAGGCCTCAGCCCTCGTTCCTCCTACGAGCCTGGCTATATTGGGTGTCGCCTTTGCTCTTGAAAATGTTATCTCTTCTGATCTTTTCGATTCTCTCAAACTGACGATACTGAAGTACTCCGTTACTCTGCATATTTCCTAAGGGCTCACGACCATCCCTCTCGCAACTATTCAAGTTTTGGCAGTCGTGATCCATCCAATACCGAGGTGTTTGTTGATCGACGGTTCACAGTAATTGCAGGGCCCTAACGTGCATGCTCTTTATCAGAGAGCTCAACCTCCGCAATATGGAAAGTACTCACCCAACTTGGTCGAACCAGAGTCGTTGATCTTCCAGCGTAACGAGATCAATGACGTTGGTGAATTGCAGGTCGCGAACTAGCGGGTCTTCTACTTTCACCTTCACTCTCCACAATGATTCCCCTCCCTTGATCTTTGTTCATAGATCGACGGTTCACAGTGATTACGGGATTCAACCTCTGCAATCTGGGAAGTGCTCGCTCGATTGTAGACAAATCCTAGTCGTTGATATCCCATTCCTGACGAGATCAACGATGTGGGTCGATTGTGGGCTGTGAACTAGCATGTTCACTAATTTCACCTTCGCATTCCGTAATGATTCCCAACCATCGATTTAATCGAGCGGCTGGTGTTTGATTCATTAACCCCAGTGAGTGTTCGAGTTGATCTGACGACCTGGATGGCCTCTCCTCCTATTAAACGACTCGCTTCCATCTCTGTTGTTAGATTCTTAAGTCGTCGGTGGTTCAGGTAACTTGACTATCATACAATTTTGAGATCTGAGAGCTTCGAGCTCCAAGGTTCCAAAACCTTCATGAGCTAACTCCTTTTTGTGCAAGGTTCCTATACCCAGGTCACGTGGGTCTTCAGATATCTCTTGGGCTATATTCCCCACTCTTAGTCAGGCTTTTGGTTAAGGGCTTAGGCATGATTTCAAAGTCTCCTAGACTACTGGTCTAAAGGGAACTCCTTCCTAACTCACAAAGCTTTAAGATCTGAGTTAGGGTAAGGTAAACTCGTGACATTACCAAATGGTAGCTATGCCAAGAGGCATGCTCCGAATCTGGAATGGAGATGTAGCTCCATGGAGAAAGCGCCTCCAAGGATTGAACGAGAGAATATGGAAATTCAAACAGAAGTATATGTTCTCAATGGAACTAATGTATACTCATAACTTAATCATTTAATACATAAACCATTTATAGACATATAAATACATGCATGCAACCATTATTTCCAATTCAAAGCACAAGACATGAAAACACTTATTAGAACCATAAGGCATAATGCGATTGCTGAAAGGTGTGCTCGTTTCCACCCAACCATATGCTCAGTCACTCCCAATGGATTTATCACTGGACACCCCTGAGCTTAGACCACGATGCTTTGAGATTCAATCTCTTCCTTCCAGCTCAACGTAAGTTAGGGACGAAGAATACTCTCCTCCCAATTACAAAAATAGATAGGGATGAAGGCTACTCTCCTTCTCCAAATACAAAAATAGATAGGGACGAAGGTTACTCTCCTTCTCCTAGCTCACTCTCTATTTTCTGTGATCAGAACTCACTCCAATTCAGTCCTCTCTCAGACCCGAGAGCTTCGGCTCTTGTCTCTACACTCTTCACAGGTCTTCCTCTACACCCACCACGCTTCTTTTCTTGCCTTCCTCGGTAATATTGTGCGTGGTTCCAATTCCCTATCTGTGTTCATGTCTGGAAGCCTTACGGATGGGTGGTCTGCCTCATCCCCTCATTAACTCTTGAGGAGGTCTTCCCACCTACTATCCTGACTGTAATTCATTCCTTGGTCAGAGGATTGTTCTGATCTAAGCAATTAAATCCAACAAGGTATTGGTTCGGTGGAGGTTAACGCAAACATTCGAGTCCCCTCCACCACCTTTTCATAGCATTTGTGGTCTCTTCTTAGCATGTACCCTTTCCAATAGTCATGCAACATGTATCCATTTTATATTAAAATAACATAATTTACATTCATCGACCTTTTATACAAAGGTCCATCAAATCAAACATTCACACCTTTGAGTTTTCCATAGTTCCCTGGAAAATATAGTTATAATTACAAACTGGGAGAAAGAGGGTGTTACAATTCCCTCCCCTTAAAGGAACTTCGTCCTCGATGTTCTATCTGTCCACATGATATGTATTTACATGAGTAAACAAAATCAGATATGCTTGTCTCATGGCATCCTCCATTTCCCACGTAGCCTCATCTAGGCCAAAGTGTTTCCACTGCACCTTGAACTATGCAATTGTTCAGTTCCTGAGTGAGGTTTCCTTCCTGTCTAATATGCATTGGGGTTATGGTAGGAATTTTCCCTCCGGATCCACCTGGATCACAGACCAGTCAATTATATGATTAGCATCATGTACATATTTCTTCAATAATGAAACATGGAAAACATTATGTGCCTTTACTGTGGGAGGAAGTGCTAGCCTATAGGCTACATGTCCCACTCTATTTAATACTTCAAAGGGTCCAAAAATACCAAGGTTCCAATTTGGCACAGGCTCCCATTCTCAAGGAACTCTTCCTGGGTCTAACTTTGAGATAGACATGGTCTCATGCCTTGAACTCTCTGGGAGTTCTTTTTCTGTCGCCATAACTTTTCTGTCTATCCTGAGCAATCTTCAAACTTTGCTTTATCTGAATCACTTAATGTTCCATTTATTTCAGCATGTCGGGTTCGATTGTAATTCTTTCCATTGGATTACTCCAGCTGACTGAAATTTTGCACTGTCTACCATAGAGGGCTTCAAAAGGGCTCATCTTCGAGGATTCTTGATAACCGATGTTGTAGGCAAACTCTACCAATGGTAGGTAGTCTTCCCACTTCTCAGGTTGATGCATTATATGCATCCTTAGCATGTCTTCTACTATTTGGTTCACTCTTTATGTATATCCATTAGTTTGAGGGTGATAGGTTGTGCTAAACAACAATTTAGTCTCAAAACCATCCATTAGGGATTTCCAAAAACTTGAAGTAAATTTTGTGTCTCTGTCAGATACAATTTCCTTAGGCATGCCATGCAGTCTGAATATATCCTTCATGAATATGTTGGCAATATCTATTGCCTTGCAAGTTGACTTGACAGGGACAAAATGAGCATACTTACTCAGTTTGTCCACCACGACCATGATGGCATCATTTTTCTTGGTTGACTTTGGTAATCCAGTGATGAAATCCATGGAGATGGTTTCCCATTTCCATTCTGGGATTGGTAGGGGCCGCAACAATCCTGTTGGATGCTGGTGTTCTGTCTCAACTTGCTGGCATTCTAGGAACTTAGCTAGAGAGTCAGCTATATATTTCTTCAATCCAGGCCAATAGAATTGTTTCCTAGTGGTCGTGATCATTTTATGATATCCTAGGTGACCGGTATATGGTCTCTTATGTAGTTCATCCATTATGAACCTCTTCAAGTCGTCACAGTTTGGAATATACAATATGTTTATGTAAGTCAGCAGGCCTTCCTCGATCATCTGATAGCCTTCATACTTTAGCCTAGTAGGCTCTTTTCTTAGGTATGAGGTCATGGTCTTGAAGAATGCATCTGTCTCTTGTTCATTTCTGACCCTTTTCCTGACATTCATTCCACATGTGCTTATTGTTGCCAGATGAATCATTTTTATACTTCTTCTAAGGGCATTGGCCACCCTATTTTCCTTTCCTTTGATGTGCTTGATTTTGAAATCAAACTCACTAAGGAGAGCCATCCACCTAGCTTGCCTGGCATTGAGTTTTGGTTGATCAAACAAGTGCCTACACCCACAATGGTCTGTCATAAGCACAAATCTCCTACCTAGGAGGTAGTGCCTTCACATTTTTAAAGCATGTACTATGGCAGCCAGTTCTAGGTCATGGGTCACATAATTGATCTCATGCTCATTTAATTTCCTGGACGCGTAGCGAATTTCACCTCCATTTTTCATAAGGACTCCTCTGATTCCTTCCTTGAAGGAATCTGTACACACGAGGAAATCATTATCCAGGTATGCAATCTTCAGCACGGGTGCATGGGTCAATAGGTATTTCAGTTCATGAAATATTTCTTCACATTTTGATGTCCAAGTGAATTTAACCCCTTTTTTCTGAAGAGCAATGATTGGACAACCAATCTTAGAAAACCCTTTTATGAACCTTCTATATTATCCTGCTAAGCCCATGAAGGATTTGATATCTGATACATCCTTTGGGGTAGGCCATTCCTTAATAGATCTAATCTTATCGGGGTCCACTACCACCCCTTCCTTAGAAATGACATGGCCTAAGTAATGGACTTTCTTCTGAAAGAAGGTGCACTTGCTAAACTTAGCGTAGAGTTGTTGCTCTCTTAGTACTTGAAGTACAAGTCTAAGATGTTCTTCGTGCTCTTCTATGTTCTTGGAGTAGATTAGGATATCATCAATGAAGACCAATACAAATTTGTCTAGAAATTTGCTGAGTACATTATTCATTAGCACATAAAAGTGGCAGGGGCATTGGTTAACCCAAATGGCACCACCACAAACTTATAGTGACCATACATCGTCCTGAAGGTTGTTTTGTGGATGTCTTCATCCTTAATCCAGACTTGATGGTATCCATACTGTAAGTTGATCTTTGAGAAGATGGAAGCACCTCCTAATTGGTCGAACAAGTCATTGATTCTTGGTAAGGGGTACTTGTTCTTTATGGTTGTCTTATTGAGTTGTATGTAATCTATGCACAGTCGGAGTGTGCCATCTTTCTTTTTCAAAAACAAGATGGGTGCTCCCCACAGAGATACATTGGGTCGGATGTATCCTTTTTCCATAATCTCCTTTAGTTGTAGCTTGAGATCAACTAGCTTTGGCATACTCATACTATATGGCATTCTAGATGCCGACACTGCTCCTGGTGCAAGTTTTATCGAGAAGTCAATATCCCCTCTCTTAATATGGGGTGGTCCTCTAGGTTTGGTTTGTCATCCTCAATAGATTCCAACACCTGTATTGCATATAAGGGACACCCCTTTCTACAATATTTTTTTATTTGAAGGGTTGATATTTGTCTCACTGAGATGGGCCTCGGAATCCCTTGGAGGGTCGTCTTTCTCCCTTCTTCGTTTACACATTCTAAAGTTTTATGATAACAATCCAACTTAGTTTTATAAGAAACCAACCAATCCATACCAATCAACAAGTCATACGATCCCATGGGAAGTATGTTAAGGGTCGCTCGGGTGGGCAATCCACCCATGATGAGTTGATAGGCCGGTATGACCTCTGCCACTTTCCTTTTGGTCCCAGTGGCTACTCGTACCAACCACGACTTAACATGTCTAACTAGTTTCAATTTACACTTATCAACAGTCTAAGGGGCCACATAACTCAAATTAGAACTAGGGTCAATTAAAATAGAAACTAGATGGTTGGTGATCATACCTTCCAACTCCACTATTGAAGCTTGGTGGTCGGCTTGATTATTGTCCAAGGCTACATAGATTCGTGTCATGCTCCTAGCCACATCATTGATGGTGGTAGCTTCTTGGATATTGTAGACTCTCTTATTGTTCTGTTGTCTGTGTGGACAGTCCCTCAACCGATGATCTTCTCCACAAATCAAACATTTTAAGGTTTGTTTCTTTAGGTTGTCAGTATTTCCTGGGACTGTCTTAAAAGGTTTATTCCCACTTTGAGAGGGGAAATTTTGTTGATGCACACTTTTAGTAGGAAGGCTCATTCTAGAATCCTTTCCATAGTTCTTAAATCTTGAGGATTTAAACCCCTTCTTCTTGAATCCCGAACTACTCCTCTTATTCTAGTCCTCGTGAGGTCTTGTCTTATTCCCGAACTATTCATAACAATACCTCGCCTTCCAGATGGTTTCTTCGAAGGTCTTTGGTTCTTCAAACTCAATTCTATCCTGGTAGGTATGAGGTAACCCACTAATGAATCATTGCATTTTTACCTTTTCATCTTTTATGTAGGGTACATACCTCAGTAGCTCAAGGAATTTATTGACATATTCATCTATGGTGAGCTGCCCCATCCTGAGTTCATAGAATTCCTTAGTTTTCCCATCCATGTATTTCTCTGACAGATATTGCTTCTTGAAGTATTTCTTAAACTGTTTCCACGAAAAGTCCTTCTCATGGACTCCTTTCACATTCCTAAGGTCTTCCCACCAAATGGAAGCCTTTCCATTTAGGTTGAAGATGGCTATTCTATCCTTCAAGTTTTCAGAGTAGTCATGGACTCTGAACTACTTCTTTAAACCAAGAAGCCAAACTTGAACCTCTTCTCCATTCTTAATCTCTCCATCGAAAGAGGGTGGTTTGGATTTCTTGAACTCTTCAGGATCATGACTTTTTGAACGCTTACGCTTCTTTCCTTCCCTTTGAGAATGTGAGCTCGATTGGCTACTAGAAGATCCTTCGGAGTTTCCAACTTTCTTTCCAAAGGAATCTGTCAATGAGTGTCCCCTGCCTCCAGGTTGGGCCTTCTTCGAGGTACTTATCTTAGTGTGGTCATGTTTTCAGATCTCAGGTGCACTTTGACTTCTCTTCTGATGTCGTCGATCCATATGACTGGTTGCAGGTTCATGCTGCAGTTGCCTCTGTATGTCAGATAAACTCTGCAGCGAGACTGCGTTATTTTCTATTTGTTTTTCTTGCTCCTTTATCAGTCTCTCATTGTCAGCCTTACAACTCTGTAATTCGGCCCTGAGGCTCCTTACAGTTTCAACCAGATCCGGAGGGGTTTCCACCGCCCTCCTTTCGTCAGATTCTTCTTCTCTATTGTGGGAGCCATCCCCCACTTCATGAAACATCACCATTATTTAGTCTTGTAGTTTTCCTGTGAATTACTGGCTGCTAGAGTGCAGACAAAAACACTTATTGTTAGCTAACAGTTTATTAACAATAAATGGCTCAAATTCCTTAAATGCACACACACAGTGGAATGGTTCATTCTTTTCCTCAATAAATTTTTTTAACCAGACTCTTTAAGGAGGAGGAAAGATAGGGCGTCACTCTTAAAACTACTCTAAATATGGTTTTTGAGTGACTCATCCATGAGCCTAAGAAGGCCAAGTATTGTAACCATGTTCTGATACCAATTTGTAACACACCCACGGTGGGGCATAAAATTTTTGTTCTCCTTACAGGAACAAATCTTCTCTCCACGATCTCTAATTCAAAAAGTCAGGGGACTAACCTCCCTTTTTTTTTTCTTTGATGACCATCATATATGATCATGGGTTACGTTGGAACACCAGTCACATGATTTCAGGCACGAACAAGGGTGGTTTGAGTGCAACCGCTTTTCTCCCCTCAATTCACCACGAATCACCACGTGCCCCGTTCTTAATACTGTGGTTTCGATTGCGGCCCTCCCTCTAAGTTTTAAAGTCCGATCACTTTCTATCCCCTCAATTCAACGCGACATTGATCTCACGATATCGACGATACTTCTAAAATGACGGCTCAGATCTGTGCCTTTTTAAATCAACGGACGTGATTTGCTTTGGGACTTTAGCGTTCAGATTTTTCAACTCTCAAACCTTGTTTTCTCTGCGGTGGCTATCTCCCGGAGTGGAAGGTCTGCTGACACCTATCCCTTGCAAATGGGTGGTGAATGTGAACTCTGACTCTCTGGCCTTCGGGAGTTCTTGTTCAATACCCTCTCTTTCTTCTGGAGTGATTTCTCCTGGAGTGGTAGATTGTTTGCCACACATCCTCTACAAATCAACGACCCTGGTCCTCTTCGGGACTTCGACACTTTTCAACCAAGACCAGATAAATGGCCTTCATCTCCCTTCTCGATCAACAGTCGAGATTCTCCTTTGGGACTTCGACGCTTCCACCCTTTACTTTCCTCTGAAGTATTATGTACCCGGAGTTCTAGATCTGGTGCCACGTGTCCACCTCAAATCAATGCCTCTCATCCTCTTTGGGACTTCGGCCTTTAGAAATCTCAAATCTCAAATTCTCCTCACTCCGTTCCTTTAATAACGTTCTACCTGGAGTTTGTGATCTGATGGCATGTGTCCTCCTTCAGATCGACGGCTCCCAGCTTCTTAGGCTATTCGGGCTTCAATAATTTCAAACTCTTCTCCTTCATGTTCTCCCGAAGTGTTTTCACCCAGAGTTCATGATCTGTCGCCATGTACCCTCTGGATCTGACGGTTTAGATTCTCTTCAGGTCTCTTACTCTCTAGGATTTGGGAGTTTCAACTCTCAGCTGAAACTCTCGAAGTGACTTTCCTCGAAATCTTCGATCTATTGACATGTGTCTCCTGCCCGCCAACTAACAGGATCTACTTGGGCTCTTCGGATCTTCGGGCTTCGGAAGTTTCAAGCTTCTATGCACTTGTTTCTTTTGAAGTGCATTCACCCAGACACTCTAAAATACTGACACGTACCTTTCCTGGCGATCAACTACTAGGACCTACTTCGGGTCTTCGACGATTTCGCTCTCTTCTTGACCACAAACTCTCACTCAGGAGTTGTGGATCTTATGCCACCTGCTCCTCTTGGCGATGAACAGTCCCAATTCACTTATGGACTTCGGCCAGTCAACCCTCTTGTGCACACAAAGGTTAAAACTCATGCACTTTACCTTAGATTGGACTTCTATCGTCCCTTTGCACTCAGATCCGACGGTTAGGATCTGTTCCTTCTCAGTGCTTCTCCTCTGCTTCCTTGGACACTGATCTAACGATACAGACTTCTCCCTACAACCGATCTGACAGCTGTTGTCGCTCCTCCTCATGATCTTCTGACTTTTTTCAACTTGGAAGAGTTTTGTGGATTTTCAAAGGCCTCATCCCTCGTTCCTCCTGCGAGCCTGACTATCTTGGGTCTCGCCTTTGCTCTTGAAAACATTATCTCTTCTGATCTTTTCGATTCTGTCAGACCGATGATATCGAAGGACTCTGTTACTCTGTAGATTTCCTAAGGGCTCACGACCATCCCTCTCGCAATTGTTCAAGGTCTGGCGGTCGTGATCCAACCAATACCGAGATGTCCGCCAATCGATAGTTCACAGTAATTGCGGAGCCCCAACGTGCGTTCTCTTTATCAAAGAGATCAACCTTCGCAATCTGGAAAGCACTCACCCAACTTGGTCGAACTGGAGTCATTGATCTTCCAACTCGATGAGATCAACGAAGTTAGTGAATTACGAGCCATGAACTAGCAAGTCTGCTACTTTCACCTTCGCGATCCACAGTGATTCCCCACCCTCGATCTTCATTCATAGATCGACGATTCATAATGATTGCAGGATTCAACCTCCGCAATATGGGAAGTGCTCACTCGACTCTAGAAAAATCCTAGTCATTGATATCCCATTCTCTACGATATCAACAACATGGGTTGATTATAGGCTGTGAACTAGCATGTTCGTTAATTTCACCTTTGCATTTCACAATTATTCCCAACCATCGATTTAATCGAGCGGCTGGTGTTTGATTCATTAACCCCAGTGAGTGTTTGAGTCGATCTGATGACCGGGATGGCCTCTCCTCCCGTTAAACATCTCGCTTCCATCTCCGTTGTTAGATTCTTAAGTCATCAGTGGTACAGGTAACTTGACTATCATACAATTTTGACATCTCAGAGCTTCGAGCTCCAAGGTTCTGAAATCTTCATGAGCTAACTCCTTTTTGTGCAGGGTTCCTAGACCCAGGTCACGTGGGTATTCATATAGCTCTTGGGCTATAATCTCCACTCTTAGTCGATCTTTTGGTTAAGGGCTTAGGCGTGAGTTCAAAGTCTCCTAGACTACTGGTCTGAAGGGAACTCCTTCCTAACTCACAAAGCTTTAAGCTCTGATTCAGGGCAAGGTAAACTTGTGAGGTTACCAAACGATAGCTATGCCAAGAGGAATTATCTGACTCTGGAACAAAGATGTATTTCCCTGAAGAAAGCGCCTCCGAGGATTGAACAAGAGCATATGGAAATTCAAACAGAAGTATATTTTCTCAATGGAACTAATGTATACTCATAACTTAATCATTTAATACAGAAACCATTTATAGACATATAAATACACACATGCAACCATTATTTCCAATTCAAATCACAAGGCATGAAAACACTTATCAAAACCATAAGGCGTAATGTGACTGTTGAAAGGGGTGCTCGTTTCCACCCAACCATAGGCTCAGTCACTCCCAATGGATTTATCATTGGCCACCCCCGAGCTTAGACCACGATGCTTTGATATTCAATCTCTTCCTTCCAGCTCAACAAAAGTTAGGACGAAGGTTACTCTCCTTCTCCCAATTACATAAATAGATAGGGACGAAGGTTACTCTCCTTCTCCCAATATAGAAATAAATAGCGATGAAGGTTACTCTCCTTCTCTCGGCTCAATCTCTATTTTCTATAATCAAAACTCACTCCAATTCAGTCCTCTCTCGGACCTGAGAGCTCCAGCTCTCGTCTCTACACTCTTTGCAGGTCTTCTTCTGCACCCACCATGCTTACTTTCTTGCCTTCCTCGACAATATTATGTATGGATCCAATTCCCAGTCTGTGGTCAGTTATGGAAGCCTTACGGATGGGTGGTCTACCCCATCCCCTCATTAACTCTTGAGGAGGTCTTCCCACCTACCAGTGTGACTGTAACTCATTCATGGGTCAGAGGGTTGTTCTGATATGAGCAATTAAATCCAAAAAGGTACTGGTTCGGTGGAGGTTAACGCAACCATTCTAGGTCCCCTCCACCACCTTTTCATAGCATTCGTGGTCTCTTCTTAGCACTTGCCCTTTCTATCATTCATGCAACACATATCCATTTTCTATTAAAATAACAGAATTTACATTCATCGACCTTTTATACAAAGGTCCATCAAATCAAACATTCACACCTTTGAGTTTTCCATAGTTCCCTGGCCAATATAGTTATAATTAAAAATTGGGGGAAACAGGGTGTTACATCATTCTTGTGTAAGGATTCTATCTCTTTGATCATGGAGTCATTCTAGACTCTACCCTCTATCGAGTCGATTGCCTCCCTGACCGACTTGGGATCCTTGTAAATGGTAGTTAACACAAATGCAGAATGAAAATCGGGTAGACTGTACCTTTCGACCAATTTTCTTACTCATTTAGACCTCCTTGCAATTGGTTTGATAAATCCACCTCTTCATCTGATTTAGTCGAATCATATGAATCATCTTCTTCGTTTCTTAGTTCAAACCTCACCTTCTATGGATTTTTCTCTATTTGAACCACTTCATACTTGGACTTCCCTCAGACTTCTCTGAAGACCACATCTCGACTGTACACTATTCTCCTTGATGTAGGATCCTATAGCTTATATCCTTTCATTCCTTCTTTATATCCAATGAAAATACACTTGATTGCCTTCTTGTCCAGCTTGCTCCTATTTTCCTTGGGAACATGCACAAATGCATCACAACCAAATACTTTGAGATGTGCAAGCGAAGGATTCTTTCCAAACCATAACTCATGTGGATTCACGTCGACTAGTGCCAACAAAGGAGACATGTTTACCATATATTTTTCAATGTCGACTACTTCTGCCCATAATTCTTGTGCGAGCCGAACACCACTGAGCATGCTCCTTTCCTTGTCCATCAATGTTATTTTCATTCTTTCGACTCCATTTTGTTGTGGGGTATATGGTATGGTATTTTGGCATGCTATGCTAAACTGCTCAAAATAATTTCCATAGAATTCACCACCATTGTCAGTTCTCAACACCTTGATTTTCTTATCTGTCTGGTTTTCCACAAGAGATTTAAACTCTTTGAATTTATAAAAAAAACTCTAATTTTTTCCTCATGAAATATATCCATGCATTCTTGGAAATATAATCTATGAGATAGACATAATATAGGTATCCACCAAGTGAAAGGACTGTTACAAGCCCAAACACATCACTATGAACCAATTCTAGAATCCCTTTTTCCCTTGTCGCTCCAGATGGGAACCTCACCTAATTTTGTGTTCCATAAATGAAATGTTCACAAAAATTAACTTCTAAATTACATTTAGGAAAACCTTCAACAATACCTTTATTATTCATAGCTCTAAGTCCTTTTTCTTCAATGTGTCCCATCCTCTTGTGCCATAACATGGTCGGGTCAAATTGATGAAGACTTATCGAGTCGGTTTGAATTGAATCATCCCGAGATGAATCGAGTCGAGTTGACTTCAAGAACAATGATGTTTTTTCATCCAATCGAATCGACATTCCCTAACAACTTGTATAGGGTTCCAATCTGAACTCCTTTCATTAAGACTATTATCACATAAACTTGTCAAGGTCTTGTGAGTCTGTGGTTTCTACCTAGCTCTGTAATTTTGCATGTTTCTTCTCTTTTTGCAGACCCGATCATAATTTTTTCCTCTCGAATTGTAATTTTTCTGTTGTTTGTTTCCACCTGTTTGATAGACTTGTTTTTCATTGTTGGTTGCCTAAGAAATATCAGCCCTAATATTTTCTATTTTCTCTAAGGTCGATCACTTTTCTCTTTACCTTTGTCGTTGATCCTTTTGTTTTCCCGAGCCCTTAGCCAGTCATCCAAGTAATCTTTATAGGTCACTGTCATGAGCACCAAGCGCAACACTTAGAGTGGTCTGATATGGACTCAAATTAAGCGAGCGAGCAAGATCAACTTTCAACAGTGGATATCCATCAGATGGAGCAGATCGACGACCATCGAGTGATCAGGATCATACAGTTGCACCAAGTTTAGCGTCGGACAAAGGTCTGAAATTGCGAGGCTGACCCTAGCCGTTGGTACTGGGAGGGACGTGTGGCACAAAATCAACATTTCATTGACTCGCAGAATGGAGCAGTCAAAGGGTAGAGTCATGAGGACTCGCGAAACGTGAAGTCACGAAATGATCTGGGCCGTCTATTTCAGAAGAACACGTGGTGCAAGATCCACGTAGAAAATATTTTCGGGAAGGTTGAGGTGAGAAGTGTCAATGGTCCGAGGTCTTGAAATGAAAAAATGATTTGGGTCGTCCGATGCAGAGAGACACGTGTCACTTGATCCGAGCAATCGCGATTTCATGACTCGGAGATTTCATCATGGAAATATAGTGCGAGCTTGCGAAACGCGAAATCCCGAAGCGCCTAAGAATCAGGCCCACAATCACAGCCCGCGGTCATATGGAAGCAGAGTCATAAAGAAGGGGAAAGCGCCTGATTGAGCGACGGGTGGTCGAAGTTGTTCGAGGAGATGATCATGGTCGTCGGATTTGAGGAAAATTTGATCGTTGATCCAAATGGGCCATTTCGCGGGAACAAGCATCGAGATATTTGAACCAAGGGGAGTGAAAACTCTCGAAATGCAAAATCCTGAAATTTCATGTGGATAAGCATGAGGTCATGGCTCGCGATCGCCTGGGGCAAAGGAAAAGGAGCTGCGCAAAATATCAAAGTGCCCGAGTTGGTCACAGAGAAGGATCGACGTGGCCTCTAGGCGCCATAATTGACTCGAAGGAGTTATGAGCTCGCTTGGAGCATTCATGTGTGTCAAGCCTCATCCTGATCCTAATAAAAGTAGTTAATGAAAATGGGGAAGGTGGTTGAAACATCGTTTCACCACATAAATGGAAAGCATGGAAAATCTGACCGTCGAGGGCAGACTGTCCATTGAAAGTTCCCTGTCATGGATTTTCTTGTGAAGCCCATACCGATCTGATCTTGCGTATGACAGAAGAATGCAAGTGCAGCTTGACAGAAGAAGATGCAGACGCAAAGCCTTGAATACAGTGACCAAAGCATGCTTCTATAAGGAGCAAGTTGCTTTGAGTATATATACTCAGTTTTTATATTTGTAATGGTTGATGGTTGAGCTAAGCTCCTGTATTATAAAGTTTTAATGAAGCCTCTGGTTCTCTGGTTATGTGTTTCCATTTGAGACTTCTTGTTTAATGACAATCAAATTTCTTATCATCTCTTTTGCTTCTGATATTGAATACTCAGGTATGGGTGATCCATTCGAGTTGTTGTGACTGTATTGTAATGTGTGTTTGATTGCAATATTATTATGATGTTTTCACTTTCCTGAAGTTTTGGGTTCAAGAAGATCTTGTATTCGAAGCTTTTCCTCCTTAGGTTGTTGGAAGACCTGATGTCCATAACAGACCTCTAAATTTCCTCACTAGTTCTTCCCCATACTCACCCTTTACTACAACTTACTTTTTTGAATTTAAATCAAGACCTCATTTGCTTATAAATGCCAG
>WSFP011421091.1:0-22956 GCA_009831015.1 Picea engelmannii | reverse complement strand
AAATGTTGTAAATATTTTATTCTACTTTATTTTGCTATGATTTGGGCCAAGGGTCTTGTATAAATAAAGCAATATAAAACATCAAGTCCATTGAAGTAAAGAAAGTCGTCAAAATTTCTCAAGGAGTATTGGGAGCTAAAGAATAGGGGATAGGGGATATTTTGTTGCAATTTAGAACTTGGTGGTGGGAAAGCCACATTAGGTATACGAGGATTGAACCTTCCACTTAAGAGGAGTAGACAAGTGAGAATGTTATGTTTTCCCTTTGTTTCCCAAAAGACCACTTAGGGGGCCGTTCAACTTGTTGTATGCATTGATGAAAACATCGGTATCGGTCAAAAATCACCAAGGGTTTGGACATCAGGACATCAGAAACATAGATGAAAAAATCGGCAAACCATGACAAGCATTAAAAAATACAAAATAAATTCACTTTTAATTTTTTTTAAACCAACGACGACATCAATTTTTTAAGTGCATTGGCACATAAATACGGGAAAACACTGATATATATGATGTAGTGTATGCCAAATGATAAATCAAAGTCCATATTGAATCTTGTTCGCTGTCCAATCAAGGAATCAATACTAGACAACCAATACAAAATGACATCAAATAAATATAAATGTATATCATCATCATGACTCATCTACAATGACATATCTAGCAGCTAGCTATCCATTTCCTCTCCCCCTTTTACAAGAAAAGGTCATGAGTTGTTTGCACTAGAAGGTCCTACATCATTCATCTTATAGTGACTGGTGGGTGTGTGTGTATTGATTTGTGTAGAAGGTGGTGCTGAGGCTGCCCCATCACCTTCCTCGGTGTCAAGGTGCTCCTCTGTCTCCTATGCCTACTGCTGCTACTTCTACCCTACCCCCTGTGCCTACTGTTGTTGATTCTCCTCACCCCCTATGCCTGCTGTTGTTGCTCCTCCTCTAACCACTCACGTGCTGCCATGATATGCATCTACCTCACCCTCCACTGAGACATTATGTTAATTTTTTCCAAGGAAATGGCATCCACATTAGAAATTTTCTCAAGCTGCCTCACCCACAGTTGGAGATTGTAGTGGACATAAACCATAGCATTTAGGCATTGAAACTCTAACCTGTAAGAGGGTCGTAATAAATTTTATGAGTCTTTACGGTCATAGATATGTTAAAAGGATAAAAAAATATAATAATTGTAATTGCTAAGTTTTAACCTATTGCGCTTCTTTGTGTGTATTTTTTCAAACACAGTCCAATTGTGCTCTCAACTTGAAGTGCTACAAGTTTGGCTTAGCACCTGAATGGAAAATTTTTGTAAGAGTGGTGCTCTTGCACAATAATTTCTCCACCAAACATCTAAAACAAACAAGAAAAAAAAGACTTAAATTACATTTCAGTACTGTTGCAAATAGGAAATAAAGAAAACATAATTCAACTTTCAAATAAAACATGTAATTAAAATTCTAAATTCTAATGGCTTACGTGGCATCAAATTCTTCCTTTTGTGGACAACAATGTCAAAGGCAAATAGTCTGTTTGCGTTCTTATACTTCTCTATCTTGCGGTTAATGGTTTTGCAATTTTCTTGATCAGTTAAGATCCTCTGAAGACACATAATGAACCCTTCCATAACCTCGCCATTGAAATCAAAATTACATGAGTAAGCAAAGGCAGGGATGAGGACAAGTGTTGTTGCATGAATGGGACAATGGAGCATCCTGATCCATCGGTCATCAATCAAATCCCTGATCATCATATATTGTTGTGGTTCTTGAAGATCTAGCTACTCTACCGGTAATGAGTTCAACTTTGAGAGTGACTGCCTCTTCCTTCTTTTTATCCTTTTCACAAACAGATTGGTGGGAAGCTTGCATAATCTCTGGGGATTACTTATTAAAAACTGCTACCTCCTTCCCTATGATTCTAGCAAGGTGGTATTTCAACCAACTAAGCCCTCCTGTCATGAACTGATCACATAGTTTAGAAGTCAATATTTGTTGGTTGTCCCATATTCAGGTTCACCATATTGCTGAAATGGATCCAAAACCTTCAGTATATTTGGAAGGCCATCTTCAACTTTGAACTTCAAACCTAGGGCAAAATGACTGAAAAAATGAACATGAAAGACAGCTTGAAAAAAACAGCACCAATTTCTCGGTGATTTTTTCATCTATGGTTGTATGTTCCTATCTTCAAGGTTCTCTACATTAGGCCCTAAACTCTTTCAACTGCCATCCATTTTTCTTTTCATTCCTTTGTTCTGAGAAAATCTCTCGGTGCCTTACTTTGGGTTGTAAAATTTAGATGTTAGCTTTCTGCAATGCCATAGACTTGTTTTAGTCATCAATGGGCTTCGGAATAATTCCTTTACTTGTTTCCTTTTAGTGGATTCATTGCAATTCTTAGGAAGCCATAAATGATTGAATTGTTTGATAAGTATCTATCTAATAAGCATAAGACTCAGTTATCTTTATCTTCACATCCATACACCTAGAGACAGTTTTATCCTTTGATCTCTTGAAAACATTTTGCTGATTAACTCCATCCCCTTGACCACTTTCTGCTTAATTTATATAAGAATTTTAAACTCTATCAAATACATTTGTAAGCATGTCGCCTAAAATCTCAATGTGAGGGCTCTAAATCATTAGCTTTAATCCACTGCCTATTTATCTTCAGATCTTTGGGGAACTAAATTTACTACGTATTCATCTTTATGTCGAGAAAACAGGAGGCAATTCTTGTGCTTGGTTTAAAAAGGATTCCAGCAACTTGAGTCCCTTTGTCTTGTTCAGAATGATACCTACTCATCAAATGGGCCATGGTTTCTACTTGTTGGCCTTGCTCCTAAGTTGACACAAGACTCTAAACAGGCACGCCATGCATTTGCTTTATTTGTCTTGATCAATTTTTTACTTTATTATTGCAGAAAAAGGGTGATGGGCTGTAGAGACAAAGGCAGTCGCTATTTAGAAGAAGAAACAGATCTACAAAGACATTATAGTCAATCTTTATTATTCTGGATTGAACTTCATGCATTTTGGCTGTTTTCTTTATTTCATATGCTGGACATATTGTGGATTTTTATGTGCATGTACCACGTGAACTAAAAGGGATATTATTTGTTTTCAGGAGGCAGAATGCAAGGACTTATCTACTATGAACCAGAACAATGCAATGCCTCTCACATTGAAAGATTATTTTTACAAGTCACCAAACAGATTGTCAGAAGAACTAGTCCGATGCATGTCAGTCATTTATTGCAAGTTGTCTGATCCCCCATTGAGGCAATCTGGAGTAGTTCTTTCCCCTTCATCATCTGTATCATCTACCAGTATATCCTCCCCTCATGATGCAGTTAGTGAGGGATGGAGCCCAAGATGGAAGACACAGTCTTTCTCCGATACTCCATTGAAGGATCCATATAAAATTAAAGATGATATGGGGGATGCAGGCCCTTACGCATCCATGGTGGAGATTCCTTGGATATGTGTGGATAAAGATCGATTAACATATGCAACTGGTATGCTGCGCACTTTCAGGTAGGTTCTGGATTTGCGAATATGCTTAAACTTGTCTTGTAAAGTTCTCTGTTTGATGTAAAGCTCTAGAAATCTCAAAAGTGTGATGCTAGGCATGATAACTGATTGGAAGAAAAAAGTCATTCAGTGAAGTATTATCTTGTGTATAGCTGTTTGTGGGTGCACATGTGTTTGAAGGAGAGGCATTTTTTCAGCTGATCAGGTGTATTTATTGTTCATTACTATTTACTTCTTTAGGTCGATGGTGGAACATCTAGAAAAAGTGGATCCAACTCCAATGGAACGGAATGCAAAACTGGCTTTCTGGATCAATATCTACAATGCTCTAGTTATGCATGTAAGATTAGCATGTAACTTTCAAACTATAAGTGCTTGTCATTTTTTTCAGTGCCATCTCTGACCATCATCAGATACTAATAGAAAAAACAGCAGTTTGAAGCTGTTCTTGTCACTTTAAGAGGATGTAAATTTCATTGTATATACCCTTCTGCTTTTTGTTTCTCCTTTGATGTACATATTTTTCTGTAAATATAATAAGTATTTTTCACGAAAAAAAGCAACAAGCATATTGTGGGAAAAACTCTGTCGAACCCCTTTGATTCCCTGCCTAGGAATTCGCTTGGAATCATATAGTTTGAGTATGCAGGTAATAGCTCAGAAAATGCAGCTGAAAATATTGGTTGTTCTAAATGGGTAATGCTCTTTGTTTGTTGTCATTGCAGGCATATTTAGCATATGGAATACCACGAAATAACATGCGGAGGATGCATCTGTTTCAAAGGGTAAATGTCTCATTATCTCTTAAATTATCCTAGACACGAGATCTTTGTGTGTGTTTTTTAGAATTGTACATAAATCTATATGATCAAAGTTCAGGCTTCTCCTCTGGTTTCTCCATTCTGTTACGTTACTTGTATGACCTCTGGTATGGTCATATGGTGGGCTCTAATTTGTATGACGTCTCAGCTGTGCTGGGTATGGTGTCTATGCCCTAATTCTGGTCTGCATAATATGGTGGTGTATCTTTGGTGTCTGAGCTGTCTTTCGTAGGGCTTCTTTGCTTCATTTCTGGTCTCCTTGAATGTTGGCTCAACTGTGCTACATATGATGGATGAAATTCATTGTAGGGCATCTCCGCTTATCTCTATCTCTGGTCTGCTCATTTGCTTGTATGGCGATGTGTATAGGCAGCTGAACTTTGCTTCCTATGGCATATATCTCTGGTATGGTCTGCTCATCTGCTTGTATGGTGGCCTGGATGTTGTGAGGTCCCATGGTTTATATTTTACCGGTGTCCGAAAGAGCACCTCTTACACATGGATATGGATCCTTAACCAAAACCTAACCCGGGTCTTATACAAAGTATCCTCTATTACTAGTTTTATCATTCGATAGTTTTCTTAATAGACTTGCTACTGCATAGGAATGCTGAGGGGGGATGGAACTTAAAACCTCTTACACATGGATATGGATCCGTAATGAAATTAGCAATTAATAATTGCATCAAATCCTACTGATATTGTAATGAAGGGATGAATGAAGTGGCTAGTGCTACTATATGTTGTAAAAGGATATACATCTCAGCTGCAAGATGTTTTAAATTTGATTATTTGTTTTTGGTATAAATGCTACTGGCCATGTTTCAACAAGATTAACAGTTAACATCTATGAACAAGTTTCAGATGGCTTGCTTAAATTGGGCTCAATCTGTACGGTTTATTTGCATGTGTTCCTTTGTCATTGTAATCTGAACTCTGAAAATCTGAAAATCTCTCATGCCTGACTTACACAAATAAAATTTAAACATCTATGTTTGCAAATCATCAATGGGCATCACAATTGACAATTGCAGGTATGTCTGATTATGCTGTTTGAAATTTATCTCTAGGCTTCTTACAAGGTTGGGGGACATTCTATCAGTGCCAGTGCCATAGAGCAATCCATTCTATGCTGCAAGATGTCCCGTTCTGCACAGGTACATTGCCACCGTCTGTACTTATTTCTTTTCTTCTGAGCAATTTTGGTTTTATGCCATAGTATCTCTTTAGCACTTTTCAGTACTTAATGAGAATTAATTGTGAGTACCATAATCTTGTTTGTACATCAAATAAGTTTCAAAACACTAATTCATTGTTGTGTCCTGTTTTCAGTGGCTCCAAGCACTTCTTTCTACTGGAACAAGGTTTAAAACAGGAGAGGAGCGGCGCACATTTGGACGGACATTTGGTCTCGATAGTTCTGAACCACTTGTTTGCTTTGCTCTTTGCAGTGGAGGATTCTCAGATCCTGCGGTATATGGCATTTTATTATGAGCTGAAACGTGATCTTTTTTTACTGCTTTGCCTTTTGTGCTTTCCAATCAGTCCACAAAGCATTCAGAAGCTAGTTTGTAAAAGGTTTGAATAATATACTTACAAAATTTGAGGTCTGAAAAGATGTCATACAAGCTCATATTTTTACCATATATAACTTCATTGACGCATGTTTTGTTCTCTGTCAACGTGCTGCCAGTGACTACTTAAATATTACCTACTTCAACAAAACTACCAGTTACCATTTCAAAAACAGCATAGCTTTGATCCCTCCAGCTTCCATCAAGTGTTCATATTGCTACTACTAACACACTTTTATATACAGGTCCGTGTCTATACAGAAAAAAATGTGTACAACGAGCTGGAAATAGCTAAAAAGGAGTTTGTTCTAGCAAGCGTTGGCATCCAGAATAACAAGAAGGTCCTTCTATCAAAACTTCTTGAATGGTATGCGAAGGAGACAGCAATTGGCTCAGGAAGCCTGCTTGGTTGGGTGTGCCAAAATGTGGATGAGATACAGCGGGAGGCTATAAAAAAATGTGTTGAAAGAAAACCCCACAAGATGCCAACCCATTGTATAGAATGGTTGCAATACAATAGCAGTTTCAGGTATATCTTTTCTAGGGATCTTACTGTAGGACTCTCATAGGTTTCCTATCTGTTCAGGTGTTTATAGCCGTTGTGAATTGTGTGTGGCACTGAACTGGGACTGAGTTTAATATACAGTTCAATGCTTAGATTCTTTATAATCCAGAGCCGATTCATCCCTTTGTCTTGTCCATTCCGATGACATTTCAAGAGTGAAAGTAAGATTAGGTCAAGGTTCATCCAGGGTGAAGACTGTTCCAGTCAAAATTGACTTCATTGCATCCACGGACAACATGACAGTAAATGATAGCTGGGCAGCTTTGTCATGCCTATAAAACAAGATGGTTCTTTGGGCTAAATTTGATTTGGACTTAGAAATACCACAGTTTGAAAAGATGCATGTACTGAAAATGTATCTCTCTTTGTACAAATTTAAAAGAAGAGAGCATTTGTACAGTAATGCTAGTAGGAGAGCATTGGCAAGTTCCAGAGTGCACCTTTTTTTCCAATCAATGGAGTTATCAGGTAAATACAGGGTGCCACTGCTAGTACTTGTGGGATTCTGCTACATACAGATTCATGGCATGGCATGGCATGGGGAATGGAGTTCTTGTGATGGTTCTCTCCATGTTGATGGTTCCAATTTTAACAGATTCACCAGGGTGGATGCAATTGGCACATATTCCTTTCAACATCCAGATTTTGAAAGCACAAGAAGGAATAAAGCAGAAAACAGTTCACCTTGTTAAAGTTACCATGCTATTTCTTTCTTTAAGAGCTTCACAGCAATCATTTCCATAAGTATGGTCGTGTAAGAGTCATGTTGGTGTTGTAAATTATGTTCTCATATCATTTCCATAAGTATGGTCATGTAAGAGTCATGTTGGTGTTGTAAATTATGTTCTCATAGTTGAACATCAAAAGTATTATGCCATATTGTTATTGTACTATGGCGCATGGATTGGATCCAGTGTTTATCAACACTTTTTTAATAGCATGTTTGCTTCTCTTCTTGCCGTTGTTCATTTCAACCTTTATATGATGCAGAACAATGCTTTATAAAATCATAGCAAAGATCACTAGAAGATGCTCTTCCAAAGGATTCCTGATTCTTAATGATTTAAGAAACTTGGTGACTGCCTTATAATCCCACATGACATGACATAGACTTTCAGATATTCTCTCTTGAAGAACACTCCGGCTGACCATTTTGAGACAATTGCTTGGAGATAAGGATGGCGAAATGTGGGGAGGACCAAGAAACATGAGAAGGTAGAGCTGGGCAAAGTTAAATTCTTTTCTTTTGTTTATAAATCATATAACCCAAAAATTCTATATTGGACATCATCACATCTAAGAATGCTACATGAATAACACCTTATGAAACCCTGGATTGTGCAAAAGAACACTAATCTCGTTAATTGGTGGGACTTGAACACTGACAACCATGATTGCATGTCTGTAATGTTCCCAAGCAGATTCGCTAGGAACTTACGTGTTTATTTCTGATCTGTTTGTATGCTTGTTTGAGTATTTTTTGCAGGTTTGCTTCTCAATTTTCGCTGGAGGTGTTTGGTTGAGTTTTATAGCATATGATGGATGAATATAACACAACAACAGATGGAAATAACAAGATACAAGAAAGATAATACAAGAGAATGCCAAATAACTTCAGATATGACCTTTATTTAGTTAATAAGCTGACCTTTATTTAGTAACATCATGCAAGTCAATACAAGATCAATTTCTTTCCCTTGAAGCCTTGGCACCTCCATATCTGTCTGAGATGCGCCCCAACTGGCTGTAGCAACCTAGGAAATTCGGCTTCCTTCAAGAAAGCCCTCAAAACCCTGTAAAATAATGCCAAATGGTAGATCTGTAGATGTAGAATGCATATGAAGAGATTCCTCAGCCAAAATCATAGATCTAACGCTCCAACTCACTGAATACCCAAGGGACAGTGTGCCCCTCTTCAGAAATTTTCCCAAGAGCCACAATAAATAATTATGCAAAAGAAATCCTCCAACAATAGATGAGAAAAGGTGGTTGGCAACTCCTCCAGGAATGATTTTTTCCTCAGATCTCCCCTCCATTGACCAAATCGAACTATTCCTTCTTTAACAGTGCGCCCTACCTACAGAAAACCTCCAGATCTGCGCCTCGCCTCTCCAATCCACTGTAGAAACTGACCTGTAGCTGAATAGAATGGTGAGGGTGGGATCTTTCACCATCTTGACCAAGCTTGGATCAGGAACGGAGGGATCTTTCACCTCCTTGTTGATCTCTAGGGTTTGTTTTCTCAAAACCCTCAAAATGAAAGTTGCATAGCTCAAGAAGCAATAAGAGAAAATGACATGAATGAGGAGTGAGACCCCTCCTCTCTTTTTTATACCTCCATCTTCTAATTTTCACTTGAGTTACTTTATTGATGCCTAAGGTTATTACTTTACTTTCTCATCTAAGTCAAATAACCTTTTTTCTACTTTTACCAAAGTCACTTCAATAATATAACATTAACTCCTAAGTGACCCTTTTGCGCCTCCTAGCCCCCTTTTACCCATGGGACTATAGTCTAGAGGGGTGACTAGACTACTAAGTCTTCTAATGTTCTTGTCAAGAATAGGGGAACATTATAGTCTCCCCTACTGGAAAATGTTTGCCCACAAGCAATCCTGAATCCGTCTATTGTAGCACCTGTTCACTCTCCCAAGTGGCATCTTCTATAGGCAAATTTTTCCATTTGACTAAGTATTCCTTGATGTCCCCGTTCCTTAGTTGTTTCTCCCTCACTTCCGAAATCTCTTCTGGAATTAAAATCAAGTGCCCTTCTTCATCAATTAGAGGTAGCTCTTCATTAGCTACAACATGTTGCCCCAATGCCCTCTTTAGGCATGATACATGGAAAACATTATGGATTTTGCTTCCTTGTGGTAGCTCTAATTCATATGCAACTTCCCCAACCTTCCTTTTCACCCTGTAAGGTCCATAGAAGCAAGATTTGAGCTTCTCAGTGCCATTTTTCTTGATGGATGTATGTCTGTATGGTTGTAGCCTCAAGTAGACCAAGTCCCCTACCTCAAAAGTGTGCTCCACTCTGTGCTTGTCTGCATATAACTTCTGTTGGTTTTGAGCCCTTTGCGAATGATCCTTAAGTTCTTTGAGAATGTCTTGGATTTCCTGTATCCACTCCTTAGCCATAGGAGCTCGACTATCTCCAAACACAATCTCAACAAAAGTTAGGGGATCATAATTGTATAAAGATTTGAAAGGAGACATACCAATAGACATGTGGTAATTGGTGTTGTAGAAGTATTCACCTTGATATAGCCACTTGATCCACGCTTTTTGTTGTCCTGTCACATAGTTTCGAAGGTATCCTTCCACCCACTTGTTTACTATTTCAGTTTGTCCATCTATCTGTGGATGGTAGCTAGTATTGGGAGTTAAATTTGTACCCACTAGCCGAAACAGATCTTGCCAAAAGATGCTCATAAATATACAATCCCTGTCACTCACAATTGTTTTGGGTAATCCATGCACCTGAAAACTTCCCTGAAAAATAGATATGCCACCTCAGATGTGCTAAAGTCCACGGAGATGGCAAAAAAGTGAGGAAATTTGGTCAGTCGATCTACTACCACAAATATGCAATCCTTCCCTTGTGCCTCGGGGAGTCCTGTAATGAAATCCATAGACACACTCTCTCACTTATGCTCTGGAATGGGGAGAGGCTACAATAGACCTGCCAGGTGAGTGTACTCATCTTTGTTTTGTTGGCAAGTGATACATTCCTTGAAGTGGTGCATGACATCTCCCTTAAGACCTTTCCAAACAAACCTTTCTCGTATATGTCTGTA
Organism: Picea engelmannii; assembly: GCA_009831015.1. Lineage (NCBI taxonomy): Eukaryota > Viridiplantae > Streptophyta > Pinopsida > Pinales > Pinaceae > Picea > Picea engelmannii. The sequence continues at coordinate 12,664 of WSFP011421091.1, read as the reverse complement.
TGCTTTAAGGAATCCTTGATGCCTTGGTAATGATGAATCATGAAATGCTTGTAGCACCCTTTTCTTGAAAAATGATTCAGGAACCAGATAAATCCTTCCCTTATAATATGTGATGTCATCTATAATCATGTACCTGTCATCCTGTAATTGTCCATCAATCAACTCACATGCAAATTTATTTTTGGAGTACACCAATAAATGAGACTTCCAATCAACTGATATTTCTGACATGAAGTAGGTTGAGGATCTCCTAGACAAGGCATCTGCTACAACATTTTTTTTTCCTTTGACATATTCTATGTCAAAGTTATACACCTGCATTTTACTCACCCACTTTTGTTGTCTTTCATTAAGGTCCTTCTGTTCAAGAAAGTACTTGAGGCTATTATGATCTGTCCTAATCACAAATTTCGCTCCTACCAAATATTGCCTGAATTTGTCCAACATGCATTATGGCTAGCATCTCCTTATCATAAATGGTGTACAACAACTCAGGTCCTCTCAGTTTGCAGCTCTCATAGGCAATGGGATGCCTATTTTGCATGATAACAGCTCCAACACCCTCACCTGATGTGTCACATTCCAAAATGAATGGCTGAGAAAAGTTTGGCGAGGCTAATACTGGACAAGTGCTCATCACCTTCATTTTGTTAAATGTTAACTATGCCTCATTACTCCACTTAAATGCACCCTTTCGGGTCAAATCAGTCAAAGGTGTGCATAATTGGGAAAACCCCTTGACAAACCTCCTGTAATAACTGCAAATACCAAGAAATCCTTTGAGCTATGTGAGTGTTTTGGGTGTGGGCCAATTCATGATTACTTGTATCTTTTCTAGGTGAACCTATACCCCCTTTGCTCCAATAATGTGTCCCAAATAGAGAACCTCAGTCATCCCAATTTCACATTTTGATTCCTTGGCATATAGTGATTGTTTTTCCATGTTGCTTAAGACCTCATCCACATGCTTGAGGTGATCCTCCCATGTTCTATTGTAGATCAACAAGTCATCAAAGAAGACAAGTAGGGACTTCCTCAATTGTTTGTTAAACACATGGTTCATGCATGATTGGAAGGTGACTGGCTCATTTGTCAAGCCAAAAGGCATGACAAGGAACTCATAATTCCCATAGTGGCCTCTGAAGGTTATCTTATGTATGTCCTGCTCATCCTGATTTGATGGTATCCAGAGCACAAGTCAATTTTTTTGAAGTATATTGTGCCATGTAGCTCATCCAATGACTCATCTATCCTGGTAATGGGGTACTTGCTTTTATGGTTTTCTTATTCAAGGCTCGGTAATCAATGCACATGTGCATAGTCCCATCTTTCTTATTTACTAATACGACTGATGATGCAAATGGACTTGAACTCGGTCTAATATGGCCCATGGCTAACAATTCTTTAATAGCATTCTCAATCTCATCCTTGTGCTTCTTGGGGTGTCTATATGGTGTAGTGATGACCGGTTTAGCCCATTCTTCCAATTCTATGATGTGTTCAAACCCTCTATCTGGTGGAATCGATTGAAAGACCTTTTTATGCTTGAGAAGGATTTTTTGTATATCTGGAGGATATTGCTTGTGTTCTCCACTATCCACTCCCATAACAAAGCATTCAGCTGCATAAACCACCTCCTCTCACCTAAATATTGCATGCATTTGTTTGGCTGTCACAACTCTAGGTGCCCCTCTTGTCATCCCCTTAAGTGTGATCCTTTTTCCTTCTTCTGTGTTGAAAGAAATTTCCATGGTTTTGTAGTTGGTAGTGATTGGGCCCAACGTGCTAACCATTGCACACCTAGTATGATGTTGGTGTCTTTTATATCCACTACATAGAAATCTTGTGTCAAGGTGTATCTGCCCAAGGTCAAGCTCATCTGTGGAATATACCTGTCACAAGCCATAGTGCGTCCCCCTGCCACCTCAACCAAGAAATCTTCAAAGTCCATCGTGGGAATGTGTCTCCTCTCAAACATAGCATTGTCAATAAAATTGTGAGAAGCTCCTCCATCAACTAGCACTGTTTCTCTATGTCCCTGCAAAACTCCCTTCATCCGAAAAGTATTACACTTAGGCACATCGCTAATGGAAGCTAAGGTAACCTTCTTGATTCCTGCATCATGGTGTGGGGGCACCTCCTCTCCTTGTGCATGTAAGACATGTTCATCCTCTGTTTGGTTCATCTGTATGTTATGAATGGCTCCATTCTCCTCATCATCAGTCTCCTCTTCACTATCAGATGCTACCTCTATATAGTGAATCTTCCCTTTACCCATACACCTATGACTTGGCTGCCATGGTTCTTTGCAAGTGAAGCATAGTTGCTTCATCCTTAATTCTCTTCTTGTAGCTCCATCCATCTTTCCTTTTCCCTTGTCAACCCGTCTGGTGTCTTGCCCCCTTGTAATGATTGGGGGTTGGGTGTGATCTTGTTCTTGTAGGTTGCTCCTACCAAATCTCTGGTGTGCTCAATGGCAGCCTGTAAGGTTACAAACTTGAAATCCTTAATCCATTGTTGGACAGGTAGTTTTGGATGCAATTTTGGGAGACAAAGACCCAAGGATAAGGAAGTACGCAGTAGGACAGAGATAGCGCACAAACAGAGGGATAAAGAAAGGGAGCGAGAGAAGGAAGCGCAAAGGACGACAGTGCAACTTTCCATAAATAGAAGAACAACAGGAAAGTTGTATAAAGAGAGAAAAGTAGAAGGCAAACAACCAATTAACTGAAGCTGGCCATGCCATGCAATGTAATGGACTATTTTGGGATAGATAAGAATATGAATTTAAGCCCTAGATTTTGGATATAAATATGTAATGGGTGGGGTGAAAAGGGAGACCTAGCAAGAGATATAGAGAGCGAGAGAGCTAGCAAGCTAGAGAAAGTTTGTAGGATCTGTAGAGGTTGAGATTATGCACAAATCATGAATGTAATCAATTGATACGATGAATAAAGACAGAGTTTGAGAGATAATCTTCCATCTTATGTTCTTTACTTGTTTATGTGTGTTTATGAATGATGTTATATTTCATAGACTAGACTTAGTTTATGGATTGATTACGGTGCAATATTTATGAATGTCTGGGATAATATATGTAATAATCGCGCACATACTTGAGCTAAAAGAAGGAACAATAACGTGGAAATATGCCTCCCTTTCCCTTACTCCTACAGAAGCATGGTTCCTGCAATCCCCATAGATTCCTCAGGTGAGACTTCATCTACGCAAGTAGGTGATGCCAAAAGGGCCAGTGTCTTGTGGGTTTGTTGGTCATAGTTAACCAGAACCTTGGGTCTTATAACCCGTGCGCAGACCAAAATCCATCCAACAAATGGTTATGTTGTTGGGACTGGGAAATTGTGACTAAGGGAATGTTTTGGAGGCCGACTAAGAAAGAGATCATAGACTTGTTAGAACGGAAAGAACAAGAGTTTGCACGACATGAGAACAGGAACCCTCAGCTGAGTGATAAGCAATGGATTCAAAAGTATGTGTTCACGGATCTGCATAAAATTTTCTTTGGCAAATTTCCAAAAATTTTGACCGAGTGGCTAGAAAGGTTGGTTGAGAAGACAGGAAGGTTTAGTGTTGCGGCGCCAAAGAATTGGACTCGTGAATTGGTAAGACAATTGAATTCGGTAAGCAACCCTACTACTCGAGCAGTTGATTTTTTGTTAGATGGTGTATTAGGGGGTTATGTTACAAAATTCGCAGTAGATTACATTCAATCATACAGTGTTGCAGAAAGAAATTTTTTCAAAGGTTCGCATGGAAGGTTCTTGAAATCTTTGAATACGTGGATAAATATGGTGTTATGTGAGAAACACGTGATGATTATGAAGTCCGACAGCTGAAAGGGCTTTGTGCACATAGAAGGAGTCGGAGGATGACAGGAGAATTGTCTGAGAGAAGGAAGCAATGCACAAGGAAGGAAGGAACTGAGGATGCAAGAAGACAACATACCAGAGAAAGAGTACGATTTTGGAGAGTTTTACGGAGAGAGAAGGTACAAGAAGCAAAAGACTGGGGTTGAGAGAGAAAAGCAGCACAGTGAGATGAAAGAAAGCGAACCTTGCGTGCAAGTCTGAATCGTGGAGATACCATATGTAGGAGGAAAAGAAGAAGGGTCTCGATCCAATCCATTAATAGAGGAGCCAATAAGTTCTACTCAGACATGATCATGTGTTGAATCCACGACCCCATGTGCATCACCACAATCAGAGATAACAATTGAAGATTTTTCAAAAGCCACCGTAGTTAGTCAAAGAGTACAGAGTAGTAGTAGTCATAATAGTGGGAGTAGTGCGCAAAGTCCAAGTCAAAATCTGAGTTCACTAGTATCACTAAGAGGAGAGACTACACAAGCCAACATGGCAGGAGTACATAATACTCTTAGACTTCCTGAATTCAAGGGAGTGGGGTCAGAGGATCTGGAGCAACACTTGTTTGTGTGCGAAACAGTGTGGGTCGTTAAAAACATACAGGATGATGCCATAAAAATTGCGCAGTTAGCAACAACATTTAGAGGTCGTGCGTTGGTATGGTATATGAAGTTACAGAGTATTACACCTACAAGACAGGACGAGACTTTGGAAGAAATAAAGCAAGCACTACTAAAGGAGTTCAAGAAGCCAAAGTCGGAATCGCAATACATCATTGAGCTAAAAGAGATTAAACAAGTACAAACAGAGTCTGTGTGGGATTTCGATCAACGCTTTAAAGATGTAATGGGGAGATTGGCTTTCCAAATTCCATATCAACCACATCAACAATGGTTTATTGTTGGACTTCTACCACACATTCGGAGGCCCTTGATTCAACATAAGGTTATGCTGCAGCCCGAGGCGCTAGAGATTGCAATGAAACTAGAGGCATCGTCGATAGGAGACATGAGAGCAATGGCACAAGTTCATACGCAATTGGTTGCATTAACAATCCAGATGGTTGAGCTTACCAAAGGAAGGGAGAAATGAGAACAAGTGTGGTGTACCAAATGCAGGGCAAAGGGCCATCACAAGGAAAAATTCCCAGCATTCGCACAATATTTTGCAACCGGAGCACCAAATCCACTACTAGGAGGGGGATACTGCGAGATATGTAAGAAATGGGGAGATCACCCCACAGAGTGTCCATTACTACATAAGTATCAAAGTACACCAAAGAACTTGTTTTGCAACTTTTGCAAGTCGGTAGGGCATGAAGAGAAGGATTGTCGTCCGTTCGATCCACTAAGGGAGTGCACATCAGATATGTATTGAATCCAATAAGAAAATATCGACGTAGAAGAAGGTGGTGAATAGTATAGCAATCAGAGAGGGTTCAATCAAAAGAACATAGGGAACTTTGGTAGAGGTCAGGGAAGAGGAGGCTTTGGTCGAGGAGGGCGCAAACCGATTATCTATTATAATTGTAATCAACTGGGACACTTGGCCCACGATTGCCAGAATCTGTGTATGACATGCACATACTGCAGAGCAGTGACAGAAGATTGTCCTAAACTAGTTGTGAAATGGCAAGCCAGAGGAAACCCAAATCAGACTCTGAATCAAAATGTGCGGATGATCTCAGCCGAAAGACGCAGTGAAGGACCAAAAATCATAGTCGTTACGCATGGAGCTAGGACAGGCGTTGATATGGCAACTTGAGGAAACCAGACGAAGCAGTGGGTAAGGAAGTCAACAAGGCCTATACCAACATTCGATCCACACCAAGAAAAAGAGACATATCAGAGTGCAAGAAAAGAAATACTTGGACCACATGAGGGAGCATCAACATCATCGATGCCTCATATAGAAGACCCAATTGTACCGGAAAAGCCAAGTGTGCAAGTAAGTATACTAACAAAGTTCTTAAAGAGTTGTGTAGAACTGATGAAGGATAGAATTGCGCTAAATATGTTATATAACAAGATTGATCACTGCACAAAATGAAGGGGCACCCCTGTCGCACAAAGAATGGTAAATCGGGTACTGCACAAGAAGAGAACCAACGGATCATTCAGGTTTAATGTGCAGATTGGAGAGTACGATGTAAATAACGTTATTTTGGACTTAGGATCTGATGCGAATGTGCTACCTAAGCATACATGGGAGATGATGGGAGAACATGAGCTAGTATGGTCCCTTGTTCAGTTAAGACTCGCGAATCAACATAAAATAGTCGTGATTGGGCAACTGACATGAGTACCCATGAACATAGATGGGGTGCGTAGCATGGCAGACTTTGAATTTATTGAGATAGTAGGTGATAGTCAACCATATCTAGCATTGATGGGATTGGAATGGGCATTCGATAACCAGACGATTATTAACTTGAAGAAGAGGGAGTGATATTCAAGGTTGGGGATCTAAAATTTACTGCACCTTTGGACCCATTAGAAGGAAAGCGATACACAGAGCCAACAAAAGGGAAGGACATTGACAACTTATACAATCTAACTGCGCGGATGGAGGACTATGTCGACCCAAAAATGGATGGTGCGCTGAGTTGGAGAAGTATGAGTTCATGTGCACTAGACAATGTGCATGGATAACCCAATCCTTGCAATGGATAGGAAGGGAGCTATGTGATCCACCCAGGTACAATGGACTGAATGAGATTGGAATATTTATAAAAGCATTTGAGTTAGAGGTGCTTGAACCGTAGAGGATGTTGGCGTTGGATGTCATCTTAAAGGAAACTCCAGCCAGCTGATGGGTTGTGCACATAAAGGAAATGAAAGAATGGGCACAGTGCAGTCGACTTATGCAATTACACTTTGGGCCAGAGGAAGAGGAATCTGTGCAAAAATACATAGGAGAGAGAGACTCGGCAGGTCACTTAGAAAGTTGTAGGGCCTTATGGTGTGAAGTACTAGAGACAGAGTGGATGCACATATTCATACACACATTGGACACAATCCCGAAGAATTGGTATTTAGAATTAGAGATGCGTAGGGAGACAACAAGCTGGGAAGAATCGGTCCGGAGATTTGAAATCACGTTCACATTTGAACATGAATCTCCCTCCATACATATAACACTACAGGCCATTCGAACAAAGAACTTCTCGAAGGTAGAGACGATGGAAGGAGTACCCTTATGCAGTGCTCACAAAGCTAGGATGACAGTTAAGAAGCTATTGGAATGCTATAATGTAACAAAGGAAGAATACGAGGACGAGGATCCCAGAAATGTACAGTACCTGAGACAAAAGGAACACACGCAATAGAAGGGCTAGAGCTTGCATCCATTGTGTACACACATCCCATCAAGACGAAGAAGGTCAACATTGGGACAACATGGAATCCTAAGTTTGTGCAGATAGGAGATTATTGGAACGATGAGACAATTGAGAAGGTTGCAGACTTATTACGGGAATATCAAGATTTATTTCCAACTACATTCTCAGAGATTAAGGGGATAGCAGGCGACCTAGGGGAGATGATGATCCCACTAAAACTTGGAGCTAAGCCAATATGACAGAGGCCTTACAGGTTAAATATGAGGTACAAGGAGAAGGTCAAGGTTGAAATAGACAGGATGCTAGACGTGGGTATCATTGACCCAGTCGAAGAATACGAATGGATTAGCCCAATGGTGGTGCATAACAAGAATACATGAGGAATTTGGATCTGTGTAGATCTAAGGAACCTGAATGATGCATGCTTACATGACCCATTCCCAACACCATTCACAGATGAAGTACTAGAGAACATATGAGGTCAAGAGACGTATTTGTTTACAGATGGATCCTCTAGGTACCATCATATAAGAATTGCGCAGGAAGATAGACACAAAACCATGTTTGCGACGGAGTGGGGCAGTTATCAGTGTATGGTGATGCTATTTGGATTGAAGAATGCCCCATGCGGTGTTTTCTAGAGTAGTAGTGGCAACATTCAAGGAGTTCATCCATAAGTTTTTGGAGGTTTACTTGGATGATTGGATAGTGTTCAGTTTATTGCAAGACCATATTGAAGTTCTTCAACTCGTGTTAGATCAATGCAGGCAGTGTCAGATATCGTTGAACTTAAAGAAATGTATCTTTTGTGCACCATTTGGAATTCTACTGGGACATGTAGTATGCAAACAAGGACTACTGGTTGAACTGGCCAAGATTGCAGTGATTCTAGAATTGGAGCCTCCGACATCATTCAAACAATTAAGGGAAACTTTAGGTCATACATTTTGTTACAGGAATTTTATCAAAGGATATGCGCAGATTACAACACCGTACTAAAGAAGGAAGCCAAGTTTCAATGGAATAAGGACTGCCACAAGGGGTTTGACACTTTGAAGCAGAAACTGGTGACCGCACCCATTTTGATCTTTCCATAATGGAACAAGGAGTTCCATGTACATCTATTTGCATCGTCCATAGCCTTGGGCACAATGTTGTCACAACCAATCGAGGGGGAAATCGCCATCCAATTGTGTTTGCAAGTAGGGAACTGACTACATTTGAAAATAATTATACCACTACAGAGCGGGAAGGATTGGAAATGGTCTATGCGCTACAGAAATTCAGGCACTACTTATTGGGGTCCCACTTCAAGATGTATACATACTATTATGCATTAAAGTACTTAGTCAATACGCCTGTATTAGGAGGAAGAATATGCAAATGGTTGGTATTATTTCAGGAATATGACTTTGAAGTCGTAGTAAAACCAGGGAAGCTAAATGCAGGACTAGATCATCTCTCGTGCATATTGATAGGAGAGGATGCAGGTAATTTGGATGATAATTTCCCATATCCGCAGTTATTTGCAGTTAGGGTGGTGGATGATTACTTTGTTGATATTGTGGCATATCTAAGTACAAGCATGGCCCCATTCGAGATGACAGTTGCACAGAAGAAACAATTGGTGGTGAAAGAAGCAGATTATCATTATATTGTAGGGAACTTGTATAAGTTAGGCGTAGATGGAATATTGAAGTGTTGTGTACTAGAACATGCAAGGACGATGATATTAGAGGAAGCACATAATGGAATTGTTGGAGGGTATTACGCAGGAAAAGCAATGACACAAAATATTTTATGCACAGGGATTTGGTGGCGTACACTGCACAAAGATGCGAAGGAGTATTGCCAGGCCTGCGACATATGTCAAAGAGTGGGAAAACCGTCTAGGAGAGACAAAATTACGTTAAATACACAAGTTACATTGCAAGCATTTGATAAGTGGGCCATTGACTTTGTAGGGCCGATTAATCCACAAGCCAAGCGATCAGGGGCAAGATACATCGTCACTGCGACATAGTACTTGACCAAGTGGGCGGAAGAAACACTAGCTATTGATTGTACTGCAAAGACTGTTGTGTGGTTTCTATTCGAGAACGCAGTCACAAGGTTTGGATGTTCGTGCATATTACTTAGTGATCAAGGTATACACTTTCTTAACAGAACAATTGCAACATTAACTAAAGAATTTCAGATTCATCATCAAAAGAGTACACCATATCACCCTCATGCCAATGGCAAAGTGGAAGCTTTTAATAAGATCTTGGAAAATGCTTTGACAAATATTTGCAATGTAAGGCAAGATGATTGGGACTTACGATTCCCTGCAATGTTATGGGCTTACAGAACTACAAGTAAGAATATGAAAGGGCAGATACCGTTTTGGTTGGTCTATGGACATGAAGCAGTGATGCCAATGGAGTTCATTTTGACCAGCCTACGCATTGCAATAATCACTGAGCTCTCTGATATTGGCGCAACAGAGGAGAGACTGGCACAGTTAGTTCAACTCGAGGAGGACTGATTTGTTGCAGGGTTCCATCATCAAGTGAAGAATGCCAGAGAGAAGGCATGGCATGATCGCCACATTAAACCAAAGAGATTTCAAGTCGGCGATTTGGTATTACTCTATGACAGTAAGTATCTGCAACACCTAGGGAAGTTTTGTATGCACTGGTTAGGTCCCTATGTGATAAAATAGATAGCTGAGACAGGTGCTTCGCAGTTGGGAACCTTGGATGGACAAGTCTTGGAAGGAATGGTGAACGGGGGTCGGCTGAAACTCTATAGAGATAGTCAACAATCTACGCAGTAAACTGGGCTGCGCTAGAACCCCTGTATTATAGTAAGTGTACCATAGTAGCAAGAAAACCAAAAAAAATCCAATAAAAAGGAGAAAAAAGGAGAAAAGATAAATAAAAAGTAGTGATAGGAAATACCAACGTATCAGAACTTGCGTAGTTGAGTTGATCATCACATACAAATACAATACTGTGCCAAGTCCAAATACACGATACAACTGGAAGAGCGCAGAACCACTGCGCAATTTGGCTAAGACAAGACTGTTAAAAGTATCCAGGCACAGAAATGACAGTTGATAGTCGGTGTGATAGGTCATAAAAGTGTCGTATAAGTCTTGAACATGAAACGCCACCATAAATCACCACAGATCGACAGTATGAGGGGAAAATCAAAAAAAAAAAATTGTAATTACGATGCAATTATGGAATAAATCATCAACTACGGTAGTGGATTAGACAAGACAATTAAGGTGAGATATGACAGGCCTACTTGGCACAAACACACAAAACACCGGGAGGGAAGGAAACTCTTCGTCATTGTTGCATGCAAAGCAGGAGCGAACAAAGTCGAGTTCCCCAAGCCAAGTTACAACGACCCTCACCACCACAGAGAGTTCGTTCACAAGTCCAAGATACAGATAAAATGGCACCACCGCGAGTAGGAGGATCATTCGCAGCAACAAGGAAACAATCAAAGCAACCAATAGATGAGGAGCTAGAAGAGGTGGTCAGACCTTCAGCCCTGGCGCCACCTGAAATTTTCCACAGAGATTATTTTTCTCCGCGAAAGGATGACACGCCCCTGGTTACAGTACCAACAAATGCCAAATATCCACTACCCATAGCACCAATCCCAAAGGGTATCAGTCAATATAAGGACATGCTCGACAAGGTGGCCACCTTGAAATTTATGGACCATGATATCACCGACACGCAAAAATTCCCTAAGTTGGCTAGGGATCAATATTTATGCACAAAGACTGACCCTAGTTCAGGAAAAAATCCGGTGGAAGCACATGAATGCGCATCGAGCTTGGAGAAAGTTGGGATACTCAAGTTGTTCGAGATTACACATGTCAGACGAAGTAACGAAATCAATGTCTGTGTCAAGGTATTGCTCAGTTGTGCCCATGGGGGGATGCTTTGGCTAGATCCCCCAATTTCAATTGATACGATGCTAATTGCATGCATCACAAGGTTGAGCAAGACAGGAGAAGACCTGTCATTACTATTCCTCAAAATGGGAGAGTGAGCCCTCTCCGAGGCCATAAAAGACAAGTATGACACATTCAGAGGAAAACGGGGTCGAGATGTGAAGAGCATCAATGACCACGAGGTTAGGTTTACGACGCAGGTTTTAGCCTGCAAACTTCTGCATAAATGTCACAGAGATGAGGTACTAGCGGCAGTCATCTTAGTCGCAGAAAAATGCAAAGACGGTGTTCAAATGAACTGGGCAACCTTTCTCGTTAACCAATTTTTGCAAGACTGCACGGAGGCCCAGGAGAAGGACGCAAAATTTCACTATGTGTTGCTACTTATTCTTATTGTGTTGGTCGATTGGCAGGAACCTGCATTTTACCAATGCATGCTTGTTTCAGGTCGAATCCCTTTGGTTGCTAGATATGTCAACTTGTGGCACTCCACCATCAAGAGACGACAAACTGACACCAACGCCACTTTTTACACATACTTGCAGTTCATCACAAAGGTAGTAGAGACTACATGGCACATTCCAGAGGAAGCAATCACTGCCTACAAGGACGTCGATCGCTTTAAAGCGGGCATGTACCATCTATATGTGCAAGCCAAAAAAGATCCTGTGCGACGGGATTTGCCAACTACTTACCGGTTGACAATGGAATAGGTGCCCTCCATCATCAATGACTGGTAGGATGATTGGAAGAATCCAGTCGACAAGCCAGCGTCCTCACCAGAGGACGGAGACCAAGGGAAAAGTGAGGAAGAGGAAGAGGATCGTACAAATGGCACGGAGAAGCACCCTGGCCAATCAAAATTCTTTGAAGTGGGCCTCAAAAGAAAAGATCAGGAGCCGGAACAGAGAGGAGGGGCGCGGAAGAAATCTAATGTGCATCGTCGTGCCTCGTTTTGTATTTTGACCAATGATGGTATGGATCGTATTGGGTACCTAATCCGCGATTCCACCGAAGAACTTTGGGAGGAAGTTGCAACAAAGCACGAGGAACATAGTTACCAACTTAACGAGAACTCTACAGAGTTCTCGTTTTGGGGGGGGTCCAATTTTTTGCCCCATTTTTAAAAATGGGGCTATCAGTAGCACCCCCCCCGTTTTTAGGTGGTTTTTCGATATTTTAAATTTTTCGATCCATAATATTTCCACATTATTTTTTTAAATGTTTGTTTTTTATCTATTTTCAATTCTTTTCAATTTATTTTTTATTTTTTATTTAATGATGTTTTTAATCATTCTTTCATGCTTCTTTCAATCTTAAAAATATTTTTTACCATTTACTTTTTTGAATTTACGATTTTTCATATAATTTTGTCTCATTAATTAATTTATTGTTCCATACTTTTTAAATATAATGAAAAATATAATTTTTAACACATTGTTTACCTTTACTTCAATACATCGAAAAACAATTATAGTTAAA
>ML863505.1:10420-22958 GCA_009831015.1 Picea engelmannii | reverse complement strand
TAGGGTTTCTTGGGAAAAGAGAAGAGTACATATACATGCTTAGGGATGTGAGAAGAACACACCGGAGAAGACGAGAGGAGTTGAGTTGAGAGATTGCTTGAGAGAGGAAAGTGAGCATCAAGAAGGGCACGATTCCCAAGAGATCTAGGGCACAAATCCCAAGGAGGCATTTTCTATTTTGATTTGCTGCAATGCTATTTGTTGGGACAGGCCGTACTGTACAGATCCGTACAGGCCGTACAATAGCATTTTTGAGGCACAAAAACTGAGGCAAGCTTGGGCATAGTTTTCGAGGCATCCCTTGAAGAATTTTTTGAAGGAGGACGGCCGTACAAAAGGCAATGTACAGCTGCATGTTGTGGCATGAATTTCAAGGTGCCAACTTTTAGCAAATCTGTACAACTGTACGGGCTATGGCACGATTTTCAAGACAGATTTGTGGGGGACAGAATTTGTGTTGTAAGAGGTATTTCTCTTGGATGAAAAGTGTTATTGATGCTATTCTGAACTTTCCTGAAGCAAAATAGTAATATCTCTCTCTCTCGTTGGGTTTACCCACATTGGGGTTTTCCCTGGCATTTGCCTAAATTTATGTGAGTTATGGGTTGTTGTCCACTGTGTATTTCTGTTGCATATTTTGCTTAGCAATGTGTATTTCTGCTTATGGAAATTTCTAAATGTGGGTATACATTTCTGAAATTTATTAAGATAGTTATCTCTAGGTTGCTAAGTGTTTGACGAAATGTGTGAATGAAATATTTCTGATTTTGTCATTAAAAATCTACAAGGAGGAGAAATCAATTGAATGAGAAAAAGGCAGTCTGTAGTGGCACTTTCAACTACAGGAGTTGAATACATGGTAGCTAGTCATGAAAGCAAGGAAGCAACATGATTACAGAGATTGTGTTCAGGTATTGGGTTGGTACAACAAGTTGCAAGGATAGATTGTGACAGTCAGAGTGCAATTTTTTTGGCGAAGAACCCGAATTATCATTCAAAGGCAAAGCATATTGAAGTTCAATATCACTTTGTGAGAGACATGATTGAAGAAAAGAAGGTGGTGCTGATGAACGTGGACACTTTGAAGAATGTTGCAGATTCATTAACAAAATCTGTGAGCACTAAGGAGTTCTCTTGGTGTAGAGGATCTATGGGCATGGTTACCCTGGATTGTTGACTATGTAACCTTGTAAACCCATGTATGCAAAGAAAACAACAAGTGGGAGAATGTTGGATAGGTGTTATATTCTTTTCACGACTAGAACTAGTGTCTACGTTGAACTGGGCGCACAGGGGGGGTACGAGGGGGGTTGCAGGAGGGCGAAGGCCCTGAAAAAAAAATTCCTCAGTTTTCATGTCCATTTTTGGGCGGTCCTTGATTTTCATGTCCATTTATGGGCGATTTTTCGACACATGGTTTTTCGCCAATGGTTTTCTATTTCCAGTTAAGGAATTAGGGTTGTTGACTAATCCAGGTCATTGGATTAGGGTTTTGGATGTTGTTGGCTCCTATATGTATATTGTATTGTAAACAATGTTCGATATATGAATATAGAATATGTTGGTTTTCTCGATTTGGGTTTCCAGGGGAAAAATCTCTGTGTAATGTGTGTATTTTCCATTGTATATTTTTTGTTCTTTTATTGAAAATTTGTTTGTAGTAAAATATTGTACAAGGTTAAAATCTACATTATCCTTATCACATACAACAATTCCATAGACAAGATCTGTGGTTCTCCATAGACAGTTGACTAAATATGCTTCTTGTATTCTTCCCAACTCACTCTCTTTTTATGATTATGGTGCTTGACATACTTTAGGTACATTATTTCATTACTTCATATTCAGTGTTTATGAATTATGTACTTGTTATGAAAGTGGTGATCATTGTTTGAGTTGGATCATTGATCATGATGCTCTAAATTTGTTCCTTTTTCCTTGTTTCACCTTGGTGATCATCATTGTCTTCTAGATAAGTGTTGTCACTCATGGGTTGAGTTGTACTATTAGGGGGCTTTGAGAGGTGTAGCGTGTCCATATCCCAATCCTTACATAACACTCTCCACCATTCCTAATTTTTCTTGTCATGCTCATGTGTTGGTTGTCATATGTCACACAAAAGGGTTTGTGCCTCAGAGTCCCATTAGAATAGGATCACCCCAATAGAGCTATAAGCTCAAGGTGAAGAGCAAATAAAAAAGAGAGAAAGAAAACAAAAGTAAAAAACCAAAGGAAATAGAGCATGAACAATGCCCCCCCGCCACGAGGCCATTACCCCAAGTCCTATGTAATAAAATGCACATCTAAAAAAAGGACTAAATAAATAAAGTAAAAAACCATAAAATGTTAAAAGAACAAAGAAACAGGCAAAATAGGGATAGAAAGATACAACGTCGAGGAAAGGGCAACTCAATGCATAAATTCTCCCTCATACTTCAAAGACACTCGTGTGGATGAATATCTTAAACAACCTCATATGGCAGTGCAATACAACTCATGTAGTTACCCACCAAACCGTACCATCTATCACTACAAATGCTCCTTTATGGGTTTTCTTGGGAACCACTTCTCTTCTTGGGTGTTGACACATGTAATAGGGGTTAATGATGCCCCCATCATACCTAAACTTGGAAAATTTTATGAATTCTACGAGTTATTGTGAAGTTAGAAGATAATACTTAATGTGATCTACCTAATGGCATTTACATTTTACTTGACTCACTTTTTCTGTTCCATTGGACTTAAGCACATGTCTCCAGATTGATGACTACTTTGGGTCACTTGGGCCTTACTTTGGATGATGTACTTTGCATGGATATGACTTGGATTGAGGCTTGTTCCTTTGGTGGATGTTGAGGAGGCCACTTGCATGCTTGATGGAGGTTGTTCCACTTATTTTGGAGATCATTGGGGCTTTAGAGGAGGATGTTACACCTTGTGGATGAAATGTTGAACCCTTTGGAGGGAATATTTCACTTTTGAGTCCATCTTTATGCCTTTTCACATTATTTGAATGAGTCATCCACTCTCAGGAGCCCACACGTGTGAATTGATCATGAATTTATGGAGGACAACTTGGCATTTGAGCATGTTTTACATCATTTTGGGAGCATCGTTGGGATTGTTTTTACTCATCCACTTTTGTATCATGACTATTTTATCTACTTTTACCTTATCTTTAGGACTTGTAAAGAGATACAGGTAGTTTTTATATTTTCTTAGGATAAAAGCTAGGAAAATATTATTATTGTAATGAGAAGGGTGATAGATCTCTCATATAAATAGAGAAGCACTTCTCATTTGTAAATCATTGCTAGAACTTATGGATAACATTATGTGACTACTTCTACTTCTCTATTTTTGCTATGGATGGATAACTAGAGCAACTTCTCAAGGATGATGTCTTGTGGATGCTTTGCAAATTAAATGGACGCTCTTGGCAAAGGTTTTGTGGATGAATTAATTTATTGAGTAAGTGGTCTCATTTAATCTTGATGGATGTTGTTTATGAATGATTGCAAGTGTAGTTGTACTTCTCTATGAATCCTCTGTGAGGGAATCCTTAGAAATCTACTTCGTACAAGAAGTAGCCAAATGACCGATCTTAAAACAAGATTTACACTTGAAAGTCGCTTGCTCATAGTGCAACACTTGATTCAAGATAATTTCTTCCACATCCAAAATAATTTCCTATGGCATGCCAATGCTTATATCCATGTCAACATAAATCCACTCAAATCATTGCATAGGTGGTTTTAAGACCATAAATGACCTCTACGAAAACCATAACAATTTTTTTCACTAAATCCACAATATCATAAAGGGAGTCCATATTCCAAAAATGAAGAGGGGGGCTCATAATCCTCACCCAAATTGGGAGAGATTATAGGACCTTTGTGCAAGGATCAAAGGATCAGTGCCAAGGTTGCATAAACATATTAGTGTTCCCCTAAAAATAGACACTATTTTACAATACCTTTTCCCCTATCATCAACTTCTAAAAATTCCACGATGAAGATTCCTTTTGCACAACGATGTATAAAGGCATCCCCAAGCAAAAATGATTTCCACGATATAAGATCCTTTAGTACAATTATTTTGACCAAAACCATTAAAGCAAGAAATCAATTAATAGGAGTTGAAATAGTCTTATTTTGGGTTAACCACCACAAGGTTGAGCTTGGTGGTTAAAGCACTAATGACCTTTTCCATATATAAAGGACTCTACATCAAGAGAGAAATAATAATCCCTACAACAATGTCTCTAAACATGGAATGAGTTATCCATTTTTGAGAATTTGAAGCAAGGAGTCGTCCCTGAGATTAATTGAAACACCACTTTTAAAAGTTAGGTATACACATTCAAACCTTGGATATAAAAATATGATAAATATGAGGTAACATATTTAGAGACAAAATAAAAGTTGTGGATTTCAACATCCCTAACACTAATCTATTTGATGAAAAGAAATCGAGAACTAATTATGCTAACCAAAATAAGAAATATAAAGTAAATGAAAACTTAATTTGTACAAGTTAGTAGCCTTAAGGACCACTTAGCTAGGAACCAATTTACTCAAGTTGGATGTGAAAACTACTCCATGGAAGAAAACATGAAAGCAATAAGGAAAATAAATAACTAAGGACTGTACTCCTACCCTAAACTATATTAGTGCTTTCAATATTATGTGAAATCATAAATCGATTGTAGCCATCGAAAGATGACAATACCTATCAATCAGGGTAGAGCATATCTATGAGAGGCCTAAATGACACTTGATTGGAAGAATTATGAAAATTAAAATCTCATTCATGGTGAAGAATGCGATATGATTAGCACGATGTGGACACTTTGAAGACCATGATGATTCCATCCAGACTTCCAAAAAGTCATGAAAATGATTATCGTGATGTTCATAATCAAAGATGCAATTTAATGAAAACTGACCCGCCTCATCCATTAAGTTATTTTTCACAATAATGGTTTCGAAATGAATGAATAATTTCAATATAACTCTCCTTTATTTTGGTTATGCATTGCAAACTTATAGAGACTTGAGTCTCTTATTGAATTGTAATACAAGAACATAAAGTGTGTATCTGTTAGGAACAAATCCTTTTGTTGTTCGTGTGACTCAAATTATAGATTATGTATGAGTTAGACATTATAAAGCTTCATTATTTCAGAAGGGGAAGTTTCTCCATCACAAACAAATTTGCTTGATAGCAATATATTGTTATAGTCATTTTTAATCAGATTTGTATTGACTTCCTTTTCCATTTTCATATGGGTTAATTGTTAGCATTTATGAAGCCCAAGACATTCTTGTCATGCAACCTTGTCCCATTGAATCTAACTAAAAACAATTATGGAAGAACAAATGCAGGTACCTAGTGATGTCATTCCCTCTCCATCTTAGTGAAATTTAACCACATAAGAGTAATTTCAGTGTTATTTCGCTATCAATAACAATCTCAAAGAGTAGAATAATGGATGCGAGCTAATACTAGTGGCATTCCTTCTCCAACTCACAGTAATTTTTATCCACACAAAACCAATTTTTCTATGAGTAACTGTCTCCAAGAGCCCAAATGTTTTGATAATCAAGAACAAATACCACTAGTTTCATGTCCACATTAAAAAGCAAGAAACCAAGTAATCAAACTCTACTAAACAAGCACATATTCATTCATCGTAGAGAGATCCACATGCAATGATATAAGGCACCTTGTTCAATTGACTTCAATACACAGAGTCTTTAGCGTCATAAGCAAGTAAGGCTATACCTTTCCCAATTGAAATGAGGGGGAGACAAGCAAGTTAACCCAATATTTAGCCCTGAGCTCTGTGCTTGAGTGGTTTGTTATGTGTTACAATCTCGATCAATCCAACCTCTACTCTTGATTAGTTGTGAGCCTCGTGTTTGAATATTTTGTTATGGCTTATCTTACTGATCTATCCAACCTCTCATTTGGATGGAAAGTGAGATTAATGAAAAGTGTTCAAAGAAGGAGAGTGTGAGCAACATTAAAACCACCTACCCCAAGATAGCATTAACAAACTTGACACTACATTAAATCCACTGACTGCCACACTGTCTTCGACATCATCCATGTTTTGAGGCTCTTTAGTTTTTTTAATTATTTTCCAATAAACTCTAGCAAGTAAAAGCTAAAAAGGTCTAATTGTACCACCTCAAGCAATGCGAAAGGGATACAAGTTAGTACAAAACAAAATGAATTTCACCAATTTCTACATTGAGTGTGACATATGTTTTAACTACCATGGATGTAATCAATCATGGCTAATTACATTTTGGTTAATAGTGGTCAATTCCTAATCATGTAGTCAACTATGTTTAATGGCAAGGATGTTATGTGTGTTCATATATAGATATATTAACAGTTAAAAGAATTTCAAACATTCCAAGAAAATTAGGAGTTCAAGCTTCTCATAGGGGATATAGGCTCATTGACTACAATGCATACAATTAACACCTTAGTACATGTTCGGTTGGAAAGTATTCTTACCTATGTTCAATGTTTGTTTAATGTTCTTTCTTCTTGGATGAGAGGATGTCCACGGAGGCTCAAAACCTCTCATACTATAGAAAATCATTGATTTTAACTTTAGATTATCCTCCAAAATTGAACCATCAATGAGAGTGTTATCTTCCATTTTTTTTTATTTTTTGACTTCAACACCATTTCCCATATGTTACCTTTGAGAAAGATAATGATGCAACTCATTAAAATCTCATGTAGGGCTTCCCAAAGGAAGTTGGGGATCACTATACTCTAGAATATATAGAGAGTCATCATCCAACTTACCATGAGATTGAACTAACTTGGATTTCTCAAGATGCATACTATGATGTAGCTTGACCTGCTGGGGCTTTTGAGTGGGGGGGACTTCACCTTCTTGTGCTCAATTATCAGATGGTGTTTCTCCACTCCAAGTCACTAGTGAACTTGAGAGACCTTTTCTTTTAAATTGAATCCTCTGTGAGAGAATCCTTAGAAATCTAATTCATACAAGAAGTAGCCAAATGACCAATCTTAAAACAAGATTTACACTTGAAAGCCACTTGCTCATAGTGCAACACTTGATTCAAGAAAAATTCTTCCACATCCAAAATAATTTCCTATGGCATGTCAATGCTTATATCCATGTCAACATGAATCCACTCAAATCATTGCATAGGTGGTTTTGAGACCATAAATGACCTCTACGAAAACCATAATAATTTTTTTCACTAAATCCACAAGAGCATAAAGGGAGTCCATATTCCAAAAATGAAGAGGAAGACTCATAATCCTCACCTAAATTGGGAGAGATGATAGGACCTTTGTGCAACGATCAAATGATCAATGCCAAGGTTCAATAAACATATTAGTGTTCCCCTAAAAATAGACACTATTTTACAACATCTTTTCCCCTATCATCAGCTTCTAAAAATTCCACGATGAAGATTCCTTTTGCACAAGGATGTATAAAGGCATCCCAAGAAAAAATGATTTCCACGATGTAAGATCCTTTAATACAATTATTTTGACCAAAACCATTAAAACAAGAAATCAATTAATAATAGCTGAAATAGTCTTCTTTTGGATTAATCACCACAAGTTTGAGCTTGGTGGTTAAAGCACTAATCACCTTTTCCATATATAAAGGACTCTACATCAAGAGAGAAAGAATAAGCCCTGCAACAATGTCTCTAAGCATGAAATGAGTTATCCATTTTTGAGAATTTGAAACAAGGAGTCATCCCTGATATTAATCGAAACACCACTTTTAAAAGTTAGGTATACACATTCAAACCTTGGATATAAAAATATGATAAATATGAGGTAACATAGCACATCCCCTTATGTGAGGTGGGTGGGGTGGCAAGTGAGGGAATCTTACCCCAAATGACCAAAAAATCCTTGGAAACAACACCATACATGGAGCCATTGTCATCTTGAAGTTGAAGAAATGCATTGTTGAGCAATTACTTCCTACTTAACAAGGGTAGTTGCGGAGCAACAAGTCCCTGCTAAGAAGGTAGACTTGTTGCTTCGATATTCGTAGGACAAGTCTCCAATGGTACAAATGTTGGTATTTTATGTGAAAACTTATCCATGCTACATAGTTTCTCTCTAGTAGCCCAGTCGAGTAGTCCAAGTTAGAGTAGAATAGCCCAAGAAGAGTGGATATGAGGACTTCGTTGTTGTTCGTTGTAACCAAGTTTGGTAGCCAACAAGTGAATGACATAATAATTGTTTTGAAAAAAATCCTGGAAAGTATCAATGCACTTGAAAAGGGAAAAAAAAGGAAAAAACTCCTGGAAACTAATGAATTTTAATTATGGTTCTCGACTCTTCTTATCACAGTACAACATTACATTAATCCGTTTTGCTTCTCATAAACAAAGGGGCATGTCCATGTTAAACATGCATTGTGATGTGGATTTTCTGTTAAATCAGATTGAAAAAGGAAAAAATCATGGGTGCCTATCGTCCGTGGACAAAAAGTTGTTTTTATTTACAACATACAAAAAATCAAATATCCCCGTTGAGGCGTTGTTAATTCACTCTGAATGAAACTCCATTGGATTACATAGAAGCAGATACATTGGACAAATCACTCCGGTGGCATGGTCTGTACGTTTGATGTGAAAATTTGGCAAGCACTTGCAGAAAGAGCCCGTAATGGTAAATGATTTTCACCCACTAACAACAAGGAAAATGCCATCTCATTTACTGTAAGAATAATAGCGACCAAAAAAGTTCAAAAGGATGAAAATAAACTAATTATAATATGCAATTTATGAGGAGTAAAAAATAAATAATTTTTTTTTTCCATAAAGCATTAAACTAATTATAATTATAATATAGAATTTCCAAGAAATTGACCACCTGTCCATGAAAAAAGGACATGCGTCCATAAACCAAAAAGAAACTCCATGGGGCTATTGATGTCTAACGCCACTGCCTTTGGCAAAATCAATCCACACATCAATGAAACAAGAAGCAAACTACAAAAACAACCATGGAACCATGTAAGTGGATTAAAGATAGTGATGGGGCTTGTGGCATGTTTATGGTGCA
Organism: Picea engelmannii; assembly: GCA_009831015.1. Classification (NCBI taxonomy): domain Eukaryota; kingdom Viridiplantae; phylum Streptophyta; class Pinopsida; order Pinales; family Pinaceae; genus Picea; species Picea engelmannii. The sequence continues at coordinate 13,865 of ML863505.1, read as the reverse complement.
TCTGGATATGCTTTGGTATTGCTTTGTTCTTTTGGATCTTCAATGCCCATGCCACCTGCTGTGTGGTCAATAGTGTTAACCTCCATAAATTTTGGGCAGAAGCATTCTCCTGGAGCAGATTCATAGTCACGATATGGGGCACCAGCGTGAAAATCTTCAAAGCCTTCCATGATATTGGCACCATCGTTTTCACAGGTTTCTTCTTTAGTGGCTTCAAAATCAATGTCAGGGTATTGCCTCGTTGAAATTTTGAGCATCAAACTTCAGTCATAACATCAACAACACCCTCATGACTTTGAGCATCATCCTCTCCAAAACTGCCTTCAGAATTTGAAACACTTTTGTCCACAGGGAATTCTAGAAGATTTTCTCTTCCTTCCAAACCAATGCCTTCACTATCTTCAATGAAAACACATAGATCTTCCTCCTTTAGGGCTATCAAAAGCTTATAATATGCATCTTCAAAACTCAACATGACAAAATATTACAGATGTTGATTCATGCATTTTATAAAAGAATTGGTGTGTATTCTTGGTTCAGTAATTTTTCCAAATACCATCGGTATCCAGGGCTTCACATACTTTCTCTTCAAGATCAACAGAAGCCTGTTCTACTAATAAGTAAGTCCAGCGAGCATCTTGTGACCCTTTTTGTTCCCTAAACATTCTTGAATCAAGCTAGAAGTATTTCCTTCATGACAAAACCCATTCAAGCCTTCTTTCGTTTGTATTTCAGTCTCCTTCTGAGCATAGTGCCATTCTATTGTGGGTTTAGGCCAATCACATGACTCCTTGTCTGCATTGGTATTGCTTCGTTTCTTTGGATCCATAAAAAACTGTATAACAAATTGGTGGCACAATATAGCGTGGATAGTGTAATAAACAAAGAAGGGTACCTTAATTCTATAATCAACGAAGATAAAGATAATGCCAAGAGGCATTGCGGCAGGTAACACTAGAATTCGGGCGTGCGACTAGACTAGAACCTTAGCAACCAACCCTTAAGACTCACGAGACTTCCCAAGGGGTTTGCCTAATGATAATTGCTCCTATGACGCTTAGAAAATTATGCAGGTACTTCACATGATAAATCTTCACATTAATCGCGTCGCACCTCGTAACTGTACATGGGGCAAAGAGTGGAGTATGTTTTATTTTATGACTTACTCCCGCTTGGTGATCACCTGCTCCGCTTTGAAAGGCTGCAGTGGCTTTCTTTATAGATGAAAGAAACCAATCAATCGTTTTTTGATACCGATCGATTTGGGTGGGGAAGGTTTTTGGAACATAATAGGAAGGAATCCTTGTTATAATAGAGACGACATTACACATAGATAAAAAGAAGGACTTCCTTATAAAGTAAACGATATAAAAAATGTTCGAGCAAGGAGCATAGTAATTGAGGATCCCCCGTGCAATGGATTCATAGTGGGAGATGATTGCCTCAGGGTGGTTTCTCCAATTGTGCTTGGTGTCTGGAGAGAGGAGCTTGAAATGTGGGTTCGTGGCAGTGAGAGGGAGGGAGAACCTATAGTTCGTGACAATGAGAGGGAGGGAGAAGCTGCGTGTAATAAGGACAACAAAGAGGGAGAAGTTACCTGTGATAAGGAGGATAGAGGAAGTAATACATCGATGATTAAAGAATTTTTGCTGTCGGTAGAGGCAGGCTTATGAGCCTAACAACTTGAAGGATCTGAAGAATATAGAGGAATAGAGGCTGCAATCATCCGGAGTCTAAGCTCATCACAAATATAGGTATGCCAATATTATTACATATTATTTATATTATTACATATTATCCATAAAATTGAAAGCACAAACAGATAGGGTTAATGTCTTTTACCAAAATAACTTTGTAATTGCTTCAACTATTCATTAAATAACGCACAAATTGCTTCAACTCAGTAATGATAACTCCATTGATTTAACTCTATATTGGTCCAACATAATTTCTCTTATATCGTAGCCCACGACTGGCACATTGAGCTTGAATTCCTTACCTGTTCTATGCTTCTTCCTCCGCACCTGATTTCATCTTCTCGAAAGAAGATTTGCAGATACATACACTAGGTTTTCTTCTTTGACCACTGTGTGCTATAGGGAGTTGCACAGTCTCTTGGTGTGATGCTCATCTACAAGGATACTTGAGAACAAATAGGGCCACAATGAACTTGACCCTTAGTTCGTGTAAGAGGTTTGGAAGAGCTAGTTCTGTAAGAGTTAGAGTTGGTCATGCATACCGAATGCACACATCCTTATATCTGCTTGTTCAACCGATTCAATAGTTCCAGAACTAGATGCACAGACCCTTCCCTTCTGGGCGTATAGCGCTCGACATGGCCAAACAGTAGAACTACTAAAACCAGGAGCCCCCCGACGTGAGTGAGATAATTGTTGTTACTATTTGTTACCAATCAATGTACCATAGGGTGCTTGGCCCTGAACGTAACATGGTAATCCCCTCTAATCGTAGTTAGGGTATTGCCCGGGACTTTATAGCTTTATAGGCCCTTCCACTTGAAAATGAAAACGGTGAGCTACTACGGGGATGATCCGCATGTGATCAATATACTAACATCCATTCGAGAGCTTGCTTTGGTTTCATAACCAAAGCGCTTTAAAACTTCCTCGAATGGTGAAAGCGACATAAGACTTTCCATCCATGCAGTTCTACAGGACCTTGTTAGTTAGGTAGGACACCCAATTCAACCTGATCTCGGCTGCGCATACGTCTGCAACATGGATGGCTTGCTTTGAACACGCCATACGTCTGCAACATGGACGACTTGCTTTGAACACGCCATACGTCTGCAACATGGACAACTGGCTTTGAACACGCCAACCGTACACCGGAATTGAGCACAGAACTAACTATGAGTAGAAGCAGAGTAGGACACATAGCACTGCACTTGTCCTTTGGGGAAACACTATGAAGCTTCGATCTTCCATGTATAGTTATGGAGCTTCGATATTCATTTAATAACTTGGGAAAAAGCCTAAACATTTAAGTTTATGAACTAGGAAAAAGCCTAAACATTTAACACTATGAACTAATGCTAGACATAAAGTCTAGCATTAATCCACTATCTCATCTATATGTAAATTATCTAAGTCTTCCTTGTAATTTATCCTAGGTCTACCTTGATTTGAGGCCAAATAAAACCTCAAACTAGAAAATTAGGATACAAAATGAAATATCACTTAGAAAATTGCATGAATCCATTAAAACTTTGGTTAAAATGATGTATTTGCGTTGGTTTTTATGCAGGAACTAAGAAAGAAAGAAAGAAAGTAATTTTAACAACCTCACATCACAAAAATTTTCAACAACATCATACAGCAGGGGTTCCCCACGGATTGGACAACGAGTATGGCAATACCTCTTTTCAAGAGTGGTGACGTCAATAATCCCTCCAATTATAGAACCATAATGATAAACCCCTTGT
>ML863504.1:0-11730 GCA_009831015.1 Picea engelmannii | reverse complement strand
ATTTTTTTTTTTTTTTTTTGTATGTGACTTGAGATTTTATATTACTGAGAAAAATATAGTACAAAAAGGAATGGAGGGTCAACCCCTGATCTGCCAAAAAAGAAACTAGGCCAGGGCCCCCGAAGTTCCGTTGTCTACATACGCAGAGGGAGGCATGGGTCGCCACCCAGAGAAACTGACCGAGTCTCTGAAAATTCGTTTGAAAAACCTATACATAACAAAAAACATAAAGCCAGGAAAGCATAACGAGGGTTTCTCGTACACTGATAGACAAAAGGACCTTGGGTTGAGGTTGCGCTATTCCAAGAGGATTGTGTTTCCTTCCTCTCCTTCCTTTTTTTCACGTTCTCCTTTTTTTGTTCCACCGTCCACATCCTTCTGATGCAGGCTAGTGTGCCACGTCGATCTACTGGAGTGATGTCGATGTGGTGGAAATAGCGAAGGTAGATTTGGAATTGTCCTGCTAAGCTTTCCAATTTTTCGCTTTGGTTCCTCTGGTCCTCTTCTATTCATCTTGCACTGGCCTCCAGATTACAGAACCGGTTCATAATTTCTATGTGTTCCTTCTTGTGGCCTCATTTTCCCCCCCTGCTGGTCTCTCTCTTCTCAGCTCTTAGCTTACTTATCAACATTTTTGTGAGCCACGCTTCCTCCACCGTTTTGTGGTAGAGGGTTTTCCTGGGTTGTGTGGCCCCTGGGTCCCTTATCCCATCGGCTTCTTTGATGAGCTCCCCCCAAGATTTTTCCTGGTGCTTATTGTTGAATTCCCACTCCCATCTGTCAATGATCGCCTTTCCTTTTGTATCAACCTTCTCAAGAAATGTGCCTTTGGCCTCTCTGGCCACCTGTTCCATCCTAGTGATCTTTCGGGCGCTTGTTGGGAATTCCTCCCCCTGGGGCCCCCTCTTACTCTGTGTGCTCTTCATTCTCACCATATTTTTTTGAATGCAGTGGATTATGTCGTGACTTCATCCTCCACCACTATTCACCCCTTCCTGGTCTCTGTAATTGCTACTCGTTGGTCTGTTGCTATCCCCGATGTTTCTTCTTTTATGGGGTTTCCCTGTAGGTGATTTTTTCCCAGTGATCATAGATCTCTTGTAAAGGCGTACCTTTCATTCCTTTTTATCTATTTCAAAGTGTGTTTTCTTGGAATTCTTGCCGTCGTCCCGGCGCCAATCATTTTCCTTGTAATTTTTATGCTAATAATTTCCTCCCTTGGAAACTATGCATGGTTGAGGTGTACCCATTACTACCCTCGAGCTACCCTTTTGATCTTCATCCTTTATTAGATGTGGATTACCCTTTCCTCTCTCCCATGACCAACCCGTGTACTTTGTTCTATTGACAGGATCATGGTGTCGGACCTCCTCTTGTGGTGAGACTGTGATCTGCATTTTAACTCGTGTCAAGAATGTGGCCTATCAGATTCGGCCTAGATCCAACTTGCCCTTCAATTAATTCTGCGCCTCCAACCTCGATGTGGTTGCCTGTACTTTGATTGTCGTCATCGTCCTTTTTTGCTAGTTGGGAACAGTCTATCTGAACTTAACCTTTCAGTATGTTATTCCATGTGAAATCCAGTTTTGTTCCTTCCTTGTCGACCCCTTTGTTAGCTATTTTATCCGCTAGTCCATTCGCTGACCTTCGGACCCAACGCAACTCAACTGTGATCCCCATATGCAAATGTTCCTGAATTTTTTGTAGGGAGTACACCAACTGCTAGTGCCTTTGGATTTTTCCCACTTTGGTGTCATTTTGGAGTTTCCTTGTTTTGTTGATGACCAGCATGGAGTCTCCTTCCACTACAATGTTGGTCATCCCTTATCTGCATAGTATCTCGAGGCTGATCTCAAGGGATCGAAATTCCACAACGTTGTTAGTTGAGTTCCCCAGACTCCCAGTGTATAGTCATATAATTTTTCTTTGATCGTCCCTAATTACTCCCCCCGTACCTGTCCCTCCTGGGTTACCCTTCGACGCCCCATAAAAATTCATCTTGAGGGAGCCCTTTGGCGGCAGTTTTCAGTTGCGCTCACCTACTTGTAGCTGTGGTAATTGTCTTAACTGCCTAGGGTTGTGTCCTCTTTTCAGTTGAAAGGCCTCTAGGATTCTGAGATCCTAGTCTATGAGTTGCACTCCTCCTATCTAGCAGTTGTGAATCTATACTATTTCTCTTGTCATAGCTATAACTGTTTCCTTTATCTTTCCAACCGTCCATATTTGATTCCTAAAGATGTGCCTATTCCGTTCCTTCCATATTTCCCAAATGATCATGAAGGGGATGAGGGTCCAACAGAGGTTCACCTCTTTGTTTTCACTATAGTTTTCCTTCCATGTGGTTATAGTTGCGACAATATTACCTCTGAACCTATTAGATTGTTGGAAGATACTTGATTCCTAGTCCCATACTTTTTTGTGTGTAGGGGCATTCATCCATGAGATGGTTCATTGTTTTCTCCTTTTCTTCACATAGGTGACATCTTGAGGGGCCTATGAAACCTCTCTTCCTTAAGTTTTCCCACGTTAGGATTTGGTTGTGTAATATTAGCCACTAGAAGATTTTTATTTTTGGCTAATGGGGGTTGTTCTAGAGCTTCTCCTATTGTTGCGTCATGTCTTCTTGGTTATGGTTTTCTATGTAGTAACATACTTATTTAAGTATGAATTACCCACCTTCTTTGTGCCCCCATCTCAGTTGGTCACTGCCATCTGTAACTATTATTTTTCATCTCCCCAATTCCTCCTCCACCTCTTTTACTATTGTTGCGGTCTGGTCTCTTGTCTGTGGAGTGAGAGTGTTCCGTATTCTCAATCTGTTGTGGTTTTTTTCTTATTTCCAGTAATGGTAGACTCAAGTTTTTCCTTGCTCCATCATCTCCTGTTGCCATGCATCTTCCCAGAATCGGGCGGTTCTTCCATCCTTATTTCCCAAAAGCTGTTTGTTCGGATCCAGGTCTTGTTGTGCCAGGCTAAATTCTAGATGGCAGAACCTTCCCTGGTGCCTCTAAAGCAGATTTCATCCTAATCACTAATGTCTAGGGCATACTTTTCCTTCCACAGGTTGACCCATGATGTGGTCATCTCTTTGACCCATTTCCACTAGAGTTTCACTCCATAAGCTTCGTTGGTCGCTTGTGGGTCATGTAGTCCCAAGACTCCTTATCTTCTTGTCTTACATACTTTCTCCCCAGCCACCAATGCCCATTTTTTCCTTGTTTTCTCTTCTCACCACAGGAATTCCCTCTGTCTGGTTCTTATTTTTTGTATAATCCCCTTGGGGGTGGGGAAGAATGACATCATAAAAGTTGGGATAGCTTGCAAAATTGACTTGGTTAGGATAAGTCTTTCGGCTATGTTGAGGGACCTGTATGTCTAGTTTTTTACCTGGTCTTTTAGCTTGTTGAATATTCCTTCCCAAGTTGATAGCTTGTAGGCTTTGTCTATCAAGGGGATGCCCATGTACTTGGTTGGGAGGGTTTTGCATTCAAAGTTCAATATGTTGGCCAAATTCCTTTGGATGGTAGGGTTGGTATTAAAGAAGAAGATCATAGATTTGGACTAATTTATCTCTGCTCTCGAGGATTCCCCAAACTCATATAACATTCATTTGTAGGCTTTCTCTTCTTTCACCATGGATGTGGCATGTAGTAAGGTATCATCCATGAAATGTTAGTGTGTAGAAGTTAGGCAATTCTCATAGTGTTTAATACCTTTTGTTTCCCCTGTTACAGTTGCGCTTTTTATGCTTTAACTAAGTCCTTCCATCATTAATATGAAAATGAAGGGGGGAAATGGGACTCCCTACCCGATGCCTCTCATGGGTGAGTAAGGTTTGGTAGGGGCTCCATTTATTAGTAGCGATAATATTTTTGTGGAAACTAGGTTGACAATCTATCTGATCCAGTGTTGGCTGAAACTAAAGGCTTCCAAGGTCTTGACCATATAGTGCCAGCTAATTTTGTCATAATCTTTTGCTAGGTTTAGTCATATTATCATTCCTCATATTTTATGCAGCTTCAGGGTGTGGATAAGTTTGTGGGCACGGATAATATTGTCCATTATTTTTCGTCCTTCCACGAAACCTTCCTGCTCTTGTGAAACCAGTGTGGGTACGAGTGGTTTCAATCTATTTTCTATAACCTTAGAAATTATCTTATACACCACATTGCACAGTGCTATAGATATGTAACAATTAGGGGTTTTGGCTTCTTTTTCTTTAGAGATGAGTGTAATCAACGTAGAATTTTTTGCCTACAGAATGGAGGCTGACCTTCTAGAGTCTTCCACTACCCTATAGACGTCATGTTTGACGATTTCCCAATAGGATTTGAAGAACTCCAGTGTGAAACCATTTGGGCCTAGGGATTTTCCATTGGGCATTTCCTGGAGTGCTTGGTCTATTTCCTCCTCCACAATGGGTTTGATCAGGTTGTGGTTTTCTTCATCTATTACAAGGAGAGAAATATGTTGGGTTAACTTTTGTATAGCCTCCTTTCTATATTGGTTAGGTTCCTGGGCTATATTGTGGAAGTGGTTTACCAGAGTTGTTTCAATATCCTTATGGGATTCTGTTTCTATGCCATTATGGTCTCTTATCCTCAAGATTTTGTGGTGGGCTCTTCTGGCCATGGTTGTTGTATGAAAAAACTTGGTGATCCTTTCTCCTTTCTTTAGGCATCTGATCTGGTACTTTTGTCTTGAAAGAGTTTCTTCTTTCTTTCACCATTCATCACAATCCTGGGTCATCTAGATCTCCTCCTTTTTCCACTCCTCATTGTAGCCCTCCAAAATGCAGGTTTCCTGAAGCTTTTTTATTTTTTCTTCAATTTTTTTCTTCTCTTGGTTCATATTCCCAAAGGTGTCCTTGTTCCACTCCTTGAGCCTTTATTTGATATGTTTTAGTTTCTTGTGGAGTTGGAACATCCTTGTCCCTTGCTCTGGTTTCTCCTCACACCACCATTGTTTGATCTTTTCTTTGAAACTCGGGTGTTCCATCTAGAATTTCTCAAATCTGAAGGGTCATTTTTTTGGTGTGGGATGGAAGCCAGTGTCTAGTTGTACTGACTAGTGATCAGATCACCCCCATTTGAGAAGGTTGCAGTCTAGGATCATGCCCTTCATTATTATTGACTCTAACAATAGGAATCTATCGAGTCTTGTTGCAACCTGATGCTAACTCATTTTCTTATTGTTCCAGGTGAACTGACCATTAAATATTGAATGGATAGGCTTGTTTCATAGTGGTAATAGATAGGCTTACGATATTTCATGAATACTAGACCCACGACGTATCCATTGGAATTTGTCTCAATCTCAAAGGGTTGTTGAATATTCGAAAGTGCTAATATTGGTGTGGTACTGATATTTTCCTTCAAAGTGTCGAAACATTTATTTTTCTTTCCTCCCCACTGAAAATTGTTTTTCACACTGATTAAGGCATGCAAAGGAGTTTCTATAAAGAATAATTTTGAAATGAACCTCCTCCAATATTGGATTGTACATAAGAAGCTCTATATCTCAAATACACTTTTGGGCTCATGCCAATTTACAATTACATCAATATTAGAAGGATCAATTTGTAATTGTCCTCCTCCTACAATATGACCTAAGTACACAAGTGTTGTCATTCCAAATTCACATTTAGAAAATTTTACATACATCTTTCGTCACACGCATGAAAGTTGTTGGAGAATTATAGAGCCCAAACGACATAACTAACCACTCAAACAATCCTTGTTTCCTTTTGAAGGTAGTCTTCCATGAATCATGTTTTGCAACCCTGATCTAATGGTATCCACTGTGCAAATCCAGCTTAGTGAAATAAACAACATTCTTTAACTGATCAAGTAAATCATATATACGAGTAAGAGGGTGTCAATTTTTCACCATGATTTGATTTAAGGCCTGGTAATCGACACACATTCGCCATGTGCCATCATTCTTTGGCACCATCACATTCAAATAACCAAAAGGAGATGAATTGGGCCCAATGACCCCTTGATGCAAAAAGCCTTCTACTTGTTTCTTGATCTTTGTCATCTCTACAACTAACATCCTTTGCATTCCCACATTAGGATGAGGATAATCGTACGTAAGGTGTATCTCATGTTGGATTTACCTCTTAGGAGGTAATAAATCTGGTTCCTATAAAATATCATCATACTTAGAAACAATATTAATTAATTATTTCTTATGAGAAGGATTACATCACTCTAAAGTGTCATATTTTCCGACATCTATCTCTCTTACGACCATGAGTACATATCTCTTATTATTTTTTATGTGTCTCTTCATTTGTCTTGCACTATCAATTGTTGTGTTTACCCTCATGTTGTGAGCTCTAACAATATATTCCATTCCCCCCTTAGTAAGGTGGTATTTTTTATCATGATGAAAGAAGACTTCTTCTCTATAATAAAGATAAGGACTCCCCAACATTATGCCACATATAGAAAGTGATACAACATCCAAATCCACTTCATTAGTCAACTTTGAATCAATAGAAAATCTGACCCTATATTGTTTGGCGACTTTAAGTTTTTCTTTATCACATACCCAACCAAGAGGATAAGTCTTTGGATGTGGTTTCATTTCAAGATCCATATTTTTTATAAGTGATTTAGATATCAAGTTTACCTGGGAACCCAAATCAAATAATTTAGCTTTATTAGCGTGCTTAGATAAAACCCTTATATGAAATAATTCATTCCTCTTTCATTCTTCATCATGAGATTCATTATTGGAATTTGAACTAGCATGAAGGGAATATTTACCTTGTACTCCAATTGCTGTGATATTTCCTTCATCTCATGATTTGGAACTAAGATCTTGTTGCACTGTAGCCACAATTTTTGTCTTCCCCTTTCCACTGAACTATTTCGGTCTCTTCTCTAGATGCAGTTTCCAACAATTTTCATCATCGTGACCGATTTTATTGCAATGAGTGCAAGATGGCTTTCCTCCTTCTCTCATTAGTGTGGTAGTCTTCTTGTGCTTCCTTTTAAACTTCTTAAATGGATTATGTGGGAAATTGGAAGGTTTCTTTGTGGGATCTTCTTGAACATGATTTCCCCTATTGTCAAGGTGAGTGGCTTTCACAAAAACTTTGTGAAGAAAGGTGGGGTTAAACAAGAGCTATGTATGATGAATATAAATGTGAAGTGCACCAATATACTTCATCAAAGTTTCATAAGAATCCATAGGAATTTTTAATGCAAGAGCTTTCTTCTTAAATTATTCTTTGAAACTTTGTACAGTTTGACCTTTACTTTGCCTTAAAGTTTTCCATTCCATCATTTCTTTATGTTGATAACCCAATGGATAAAATTGCTTCCTTATCACTGATTTGAATTCCGACCATGAGGAAAGAAGATTACCACACTTACTTTTGTCCTAAAGTTTTCTCTCCCACCATACAAGAAAGATGTCTTCCAATCGAAGAGAATCCAATTGCACTTTAATGTCCTCTTTATCAATATGTTGAACACGAAAATATACTTCAACCTGTCGGATCCAATTATCAAGATTTTTAGGGTTAGCATCTCCAATAAACACAGGTACAACAAATTTTACCTCAATCTTTAATAAGTGTTTCTTGAAAGAGGCTTTATGGCTAGAATGATGAGAATGATGAGAATTCCCATGATGAGAATGATGAGAATACCCATGCTGAGAATGATGAGAATGATGACAAAGATGCCAAATTGATGGTCCCATGCAGGATCGCTTCCTAAGATTATCCCAAATAAATAATCTATTTTGGACTAAAATCCAAATAAAGGTGGATACTTTCGGCCATAGTTTGGATATCCAAATGATATTCCATAAGTGATCTTTCGGTTGTTTGTGGAAATTTTCATATATATGATAGCCCTCTTTGATTGTGAAAGTTCCAGTGGTGGTGTATCCCCAACGAAGAATGTCTAGATTCTCACTAACGTATATCTTCCTTTGGTTTATTGTGTCTCGCCATTGTTGTAGGTCATAGTTTGTTGGTGTGTGGAGGTCTTGTGGGAGAATTTTCCAGCTTCACCAAGGGGGGTGAAGAGAGACGTTAAGCCACAGGTCTACAATTTTGAGAATCTCAAAATATTTGATGTGATACTTATAGGGGTGAACATTATCCATTTCTTGCAATGAGCGAAGTTGTTTCCAAGAGTCCTTCCAAAACAAAGTGTTTTGAGGATTTCAAACATTCAAAAATCCATGAGCCTGTATGAGTGATTGATTTTTGCATGATGTGTTCCATACGCCAGAGCCTTGTAGTTGATCTTCTAGACCAATGAAATGTGTGTGTGGGATGTGCAGAGTGTATTTGTGATTCCAGAGTATGGCCCATAGTTAAGCTAGATATTTGAGCCAGCGCCACAAAATCATTTTCCCCATGGTTTTCTTTATCTTTCCTTTTTCTCGGAGGCCTAGTCTGCCCAAGGATTTTGGTTGAAAACTTCTTTCCAACTAACTAAGGCCCACTTTTTCTAGGATCATGTCCATGCCAGCGGAATTTTCTCTGTGGGTTCCCTATACTTTTGATGATTTTTGTGGGGAAGCCAGGGAAGAGAACATGTAGGCAGGGATAGATTGAAGCACAAAACTCAAGACAGTGTTAAGGACCTCATGGTTTTTGAGTAGCTAAAAAAACTGTTAAGGGCCTGAAAAACGCGCTGCAAAAGCATGACGTTCAAACAGTATAAATTGTTGCAGAAATTCATTGGTTTTCTATTGTTGTTAACCATCCAAAGGAATTAACGCGCACGAATTCAACCTGTACAACCATATTTAGCATGCGCAACAAAACCACAAGGTAATTCATGCTCTACGCACCTATAACCACTGTGCATCACTTCTTTGTCCTGCCAATAACTGGTGTGCACTACTTTTGTGTCGTTCTCCAATATCTATTGCACAATATTTTGATTCTTGCACTAATACCTATCGCGTGGTAATATTCCACACACATTTTACTCTACACACTGTAGCATGCCAATGTTTACTATGCCCCCACCATGCACTGTTACTCCACATCAACCATTAACTAAATTGTTGCGCGACAACATATAACCATATTGTGCATGCCCCAACAAAATCCCTCTACGCTATGTCAAGAGTATGCACACCACGTGCACCATTATTATGCGTGTGCACAACACACGCCAGTATTATGCATGCATCACTCAATATGCATCGTGCAATGCTATATTTATCACATGCACCTACACATAAATATTTTTCTGCCTAGCACCAAATTTTAGTGCTTGCACCTGCACACCAATATTTTTTCGTGGCACCAAATTTTAGCGCCCGGACCAGCACACCAATATGTTGTGCCCAACACCAAATTTTAGCGTGTGTGTCTGCATGCCAATATTTTTCCACGCAGTGCCAAATTTTAGTGCGCACACCCACACACCAATAGTTTTCAGTGCGATGCAAAATTTTAGCGGGTACACCAACAAGCCAATATTTTTTAGCGCAATGCCAAATTTTAGCATGTGTTCCCGCACACAAATATTTTTCCATGCATCATCAAATTTTAGCACGTGCACCTGCATGCCAATATTTTTCCACAATCACAAGCTTTTCATTACGCATCATGCATTTTTAGTGTGCCCACCTGCGCACATTCATTTTTATGCGCATCAATTCCTCATGAATTTTGTTTCATAAATTGGGGCTTTTTCCTAACTTTTCCCCCATTTTTACCATAGACATTCTACAACTATGAAATTTGTTCAATTTCACCTCGATAAAACTAGCTCAATCTCTGCAACAAAAAATCGTTGTGGGTTCACATTTCTGGAACGAATTTTTCCCACACCCAATTCACGAATTGAGAATTTTAATCAACTAAATTCACTCCATCTGTCATGGCTTCATTGTATCTTCACATTTGACCAATTCTAGGTCTGAATTTTCTATAACATATATTAAATCAATAATATCTCACCACTGCCATGAATTTAACAACAAAAATTGGGAATTTTTCGTAATTCCACACAGTTTCTTCTAATTTTTACCATGGATGCTGTATAACTTGAAATTTGGCCACTCCTAAATCAATCCTCTATGAAATTTCTCTTCAAATCAACTTGACTGGCCCATCTAGGATCAATGTTAAAAATTGAAGCTCCGATATCATATTGTAACATCCCCGACCACCTAGGTTGGGCCATGCTACTCGAGAAAATGCGTGTATGCTCTAACACCACATTGTAACATTCCCAACATCCAACTGGGCTATGCCACATAAAAGTTTCGAGTTGTAATGCTATTGAAAACATATACGCGTAGAGACTCTTAGAGAACTTTATATAGAAAAATTAAAGAGATAAATACATAGTGTAAATGCACAGATTCATACAAAAAATGACAATAAGAATAGACATGCATCATAGACATGAAATTCCCATAAATATAACACATAAATAATAATGTAACATATAAATTAACACACAATTGACACTTATCTTGGTAAGAATATCACCAACTACGTGCAAACCTTCCACAAACCTCCCAGCCTTGGACCACATTGCTCATCACTCTCAGTAGTGGGTCACCCCTGAGCTAGGACTAAACTCCACCCAGGTAAATCCTAACCAAGATGATGTATAATAGACAACAGGAAAGACTCCATCACAGGTGCCAACTCAAAAAAACATCCTACAGTCCCTCATTCCCCACATGCCTGTCCCACCATAGGAAGTGTGCCCCTTCTCTGATCAATAGTCCTTGGCTTCCCCACTTCTTTTCGGGGCTTTAGTAACAGGCTAGACATGAATTCTCAGAAACATGTAGCATAGTTTAGCACCTTCGAAAATAAATTCCAATCAATTCTCTCACCTTGAGAGATTTCTCAGGGGCTTGAAAACCCATCTCTTCAATATCCCATGGGCATGACAACCGTCTTCTTTAGTCCATCTCCCGAGCTAACCGGGTACACAAACAAGTATGGGTACATATACAAGTTCAGGTACAATGATAGGAAGGTACGGAGGACAACTCCCTGAGTGAGTGAATGATCATGGAATCCTTGAATGGATGAATGAATAATCGCATGAATGGATGAATCACCCCCCAAAATGAACTAATTCAAAACTATATGTATGCATGCTCCCAACTTGACACTTGTCATGTTGGGAGCTACTTTGGCCCAGTTGTCCCCATCCTTAGAACTTAGGATAAAATAATTATCCATACTTTATGATTTAAGGAATATTAACATAATATTCCTTTTTGGCTTAGCTCCCTAGCTTATCCCTTTTTCTTAACTTTTAGCCCTCCCCTTTCAGCAACTAGTGGAGTTTAGTCCCCCATACTCTTTTTTCATGGTTTGTCTATGCGTATCTATGTATTTTATATTAATGATAAAACATATGCAAAAATATGCTCACTGGCCTAATGCAAAAGATAAGCCTCCTAGATTATAATAACTGGCTCAACAACCTATAAAACACAAAATATAAACAAAGTCTCCTTGGCCTCAAAATCACATGCACTTAAGTTGTTTCACACAGTATCCTGGCATGTGCACACTTCATCATTTTAGTTTCAAGTACATGTACACACTATACCATGAAACGTGCATACAAAAATGATCTGAAAAAACTCACCAACTTACGTGCATTTGTATTTATATTTGAATTGGGTTTGGCCTAGGGGTATTACATATATGTAGATGAAATCCTCATCTTTAGCAGAGCTTGGGAGGAACAATTGAAGCATATTTCA